>LPNX011136310.1:10136-25179 GCA_001517045.1 Pseudotsuga menziesii | reverse complement strand
ATATATATGAACATGTTTACAAAAAATAGGTCACGAGACCTCATCTGAAGCACGTAGGATTTCAGGCAAAATCACCATACAAAATCCTGAAGTTGTCAGCTTTTAGTAGATATCTCATACACACAACGTCTAGTGATGCTCGTGGTAGCATATCAATGCCCAGGCTACTCTACGTAGCAGCCTACTAAATCAACCCGGTACTCCCATTGTGGGTCTCTGATACCTCAGAGGGAGGTCATCAATGGAAGCATCATGGATATCCAAGGTTAACCTCTCCAGTTTTTCCTCTAACTCCCTAGTGATATCATCGCCCTGCAATACAAAATGGGCTCCAACTCCTCTATCCAATGGGGAAGCTCCCCCATTTCGTGCTACTCCAACGTCTACATGAGAATATCTAGGTCTCGTTACTTAACATAAAATGTATAAAACATCAAAAAACATAAAAAAAATTCATCCATTTTAAGGTTTCTTGCTTCTTACCGATGCCACCCCATTTTCCACCAGGTGGGAGCAGTAGGTCAGGATATCCACTGAAGTCTGTGCCTGTGTAAGCATAATCCTCCACCATGAGGATATGATCTCGAAGCCATCTGAAGAACGGGTCACCAAAATTCACCTTCCCCCTGCCTGCTCCAGTACGAGCCATAATTTGGACCCACCTCAGCATACGGGGGTCCCACGCTCTCAACTCTGTGAAGACCACCTGAGGTCTCATCTATGGTACCCGCTCGAAGAAGAAGCTCGCTAAAATGGAACCAAAGCCAAACTGCTTCAGTTATCCCTGTCGACACTTAGTCAGCTGATCTTTTAATGTCAGAAGCATGGATTTCTCCCAGTTGAATACTGTAGGTGCCATGGCCTCTATGGCATACAACATGTGTGCCCTAGAATCCTGGTGCGCACCCCAACTCCCAGCCACTCTATGCATAGTAAATATGACAGTCTGTAGAGGCCCATCCATCATTGCTCTGATGGGGATTTTCTTCCCCGATGTCCTTGTCCCTAGAATACAGTGACGGTCTATCAACTCTTGAGTGGTAATATCCCCTCCTTGGGAACCTATCAGCGAGATGGGGGAACCCCATCTTGAGAGTCCAGTCAAGAAGTATATGTCCTCTACCTCCACTGTCAGAATATGAGCTCCAACCTCAGATTGTTGCTTCTCCGGATTCCACATCCGGAGTATGTGCTCTAGAAACCGCTCATGTGATACCATGCTTGGGGTCTAGAAGAATTTTAGGATCCCACAGTCTCGTAATGCGGCTATACAACTCACATTCCTTTCAGCGAAAGCGTCGTCATTGTCATGTTGTCTTTCTTTCCATATCACCATGATTAATCAGCAAAGACCTGCCAAAAATAATCATAGCACATATTAGAATCATCCTTAATCATTTAAATTCAAAAGAATGATTTATTTTTGTTTGTGCTATCATTTTTAAATCTCCATGGCCGACACCGCCTATGCGCCGTTGGAGACAGGCGGTGGCACTGCCTGTCAGCTTTGTTTTAGGCACGGTTCTAGTGAGGTGCCGCATATCCCGCAAGGGGTATGTGTGGTGCCCGTTTCTATGGTTTTAGGGTTTTCCATACAAGCCCAAAACCCCATCAAAACTCAAAATAAAGAATATGAAAAGAAAGAGTAAGGTTTTAACTGTTACCTGGAACTGACGACGCTCAAATCCAATGGTGGGAACTCTCGGTATCAGCAGCTGAAGAACTAACTCGAAAAGTGCTCCAAATGCTCTCCACTATGGGTAAATAGTAAAATGATTTGATTTTTTACTATTTACATGACTTATATATGCATTTTTTGGGTCTGACATGCTATAGTTTTTATTTAAAATCACCTTTTATTCGAAACTTATTAGTCGTAATCCCTTAATGTTAGTTATGAGTGCATTTAACACTTGGTTTTGAGTCGATTGCAGGATAGAAGAACCACAGCAGTAAAGCTTTGGGAGTTTGTTTATGAATTTTTTGTACTTCCATAAAACAGAAAAAGTCGATAAGCGTTTGTCACGACACTATGGTCAAGCTCTTGAAACCCAGTATCAAAGGTCCGAGTCTGTTTCTGATAATTTCCAGGCTCGTAAAAAATTGACACTGTGTAAAGAAAAATTATGGAGTCTTATTTCAACTCTTTTTGGGATCCTTAAACATGAAAAGATCGTCGAGTCCATTTCCGATTCTTTCCAGGCTCGTAAAAATTGACATTGTGTAAAGAAACCTCATGGAGTCCTCTTTAAACTCTTTTTAGGCTCCCTAAATACGCAAATATTGTCGAGCGATATTGTCGTCACGCTCGTTAAATCATTCGAAGAGTCATCTTTCCAATGGTAGGTTATCTCTTTTTTGGTTCGGATAGACTATTTAAGAAAAAGGAACACTCCAGCCAATCATGACTAGAAGAGTTCTCTAAGGTATGATTTTATACTTTTTCGTGCCTTAGGGACTAAACCATATGAAAAAGGACCCTTTGGAGTCTTCTTCCGTAATTGTTCAGACTCTCTAAATGTGAACAATATCGAGTTTTCTTTCATTGGACTCGTTAAATTAAACATTGAAAGACCTGTTTTTGGGAACGAACCCCTCCTCTTTCAGGTTCGTAAAACATATGAGTTTCAACTTGTCTTCGGACAAGCTATACTGAGTGTTTGTTCCCCTCTTTGAACTCGTAAAACCAAAAAGATGCACTCATCGATCATGATGGGGGAAATGGGAAGGGAATCATTTTGCAAATAAAAGGCAGTATTTTGTCGTTACCTTTGAACATGGCACTTGTCTGCATATCATTTCAGTCAATTGGGTATTCAGCTGATCTCCATGACGATCCACTTTCATGAGTCATGTCACTCCTTTTAGTCTTTCAAAAGAATGCATTGTACATTGTCGCATCGTGAGTCTGTCCTGTTCAGTCATGCTTCCAAGTATTTTGTTGTGCTGCTCGATGTTCAAAGGGAAGTTGAAGAAGTTTACCTCTGCAGTCAAAATAGTCTCTGTGTCAGTACTTTTGAGTCAGTCTTGTGGTTACTACATTCTCATCATTCCAGAACTATGTTCTTATTTTCGTGTCGTCGATGTGGGACTCATCATGGCCCTCCTTCAACGAGACTACTCCCATCGACATCAGCTCATCATTCGGGAAATAGTCTTAGAAACAAAAACTTAGTACCTTAAGATATGCATGCCTTAATGATAGATTCTCTCTCTCTTGACATAGGTTCACATCATTGACCTTTGATCGATAGAATCGACTGGGTGATTGACATCAAGACATATATTCACACTTAGTAGGTTGTACTAGGGTACCTTGGGAATCATTGAAATCAATGGTGATCTCCCTCGCACTTGTTAACGGTTCACATCATTGGCCGATAATCAAGTGGTTTCTACCATGTTCAACTTCAGATCATTGTATTCACATGGATAGAATCGTACTTTTGCGGAAGACGAGACAAAGACCTTGGGTATTTGTTTAAAGTGCTCATTGATTTTCCCCAAGTTGCGATGGATTTTTGTATATCTAGCATGGATCCACATTTGTATGGTGGTGTCTATGCTCAAATTTGTGTCTATATGACATAGATATATGTTGTATGTCTGGTAGCTATGTCCAAGTTTGAGTCCTCTATCACATGGATATACGTTGTATTCTAGTAGCCATGCTTGTTTATTCCTCCCATGGATCTGCCTTGTATAGGTCTACAGCCATGAGTTGGTTACTTGTGCCTATGAGTCAAAAATATTGATGTACTACAGATGCCTACTTGACTACATGCTCCGATCGAGCTGACATTTTCACCTCAAAGTGACAACTTTCTCTCTCAAAGCTCTCATTTATCGTATCTCTCTAAGATTCATGCTTTGGGGGGCATCCTGTTATACTCAAATCCTGTCACCACCATGTGATAAGACCCTTGACTTACATATTTGCCCTTAATCCCAGCATCTAGAGTGGAAACCCATGTTGCTTGTCAATCTTACATAAAAATAATCAACACCGCGCTTTCCCTATTGACCATGAGTGGTACCTTGTTTGCACCGCCTGTATCTTATTTACCATAAGCGATGCCACCGCCTTTGGCATTTGGTCCATAAGCGGTTCTAACCTAAACCACTCAGTCATAAGAGGAGAAAAGCGATACCCTGGGTAAAATGGGAAAAAGAGAAGTTTCTCGAGGCTTCTAGATCATGAGCCTCGTGTCCTCCCTTATTCCTATCATAGTGGATCAGTTGAGCTTGAGACCCCCATAATAGGATCTTAGAGGCCACGTCATCCAAAAATCTCTCAACCATTCCTATCCATTGAGCCTTATTAATACAAGCTCATGTCCATGGTTGAGAAGGAGAACTTTAGAGGTATTGTTATGCTGTTGGATTGACCACTTGGCCCAAGCCATTTGAGAGCATAGAGAGAAAAGTTGGAGCTTATGGGGATGAAAGTGTTGGTTTCATGGAGATGCATGTCGACACTAAGGCTTAATTGGTTGTAAACTTCTCCATTCATCTTAATGCAAAGAAGATTTCCCTCCCACATTACTGTTGTTCTGATTCTGCATGTAAATGTTGTTGGATTCCTTAGTCATTAACATGGATAAATAGATTATGTTCTGGTAGCTTTGATGTGTTTACGTGTTTGATCTGATTACAAGTGCACAATTTCACTATCGAAGCAACATTCCAGGTATCTATGACATCCAGGGAGGGTATTCATCCTTTCTCATTCACTTATTTGTTCTAGATCTGAACCATTTAGACCAGAAGAACAACTTCTATCTGCAGAAGGTGAAATATTCCTGCTTACAAGAAGAATTTGGCTGAGTGGCCATTTGTTGAGAAAAGAACCCTCGAATGTCAAATGGATACAAAAATTTCTTCTAGCCCTCGAAAGAGTGAAGAAGATTGGATGGTATAATATGTTCAAAAGGATTGCAGAACATCATATTGAGGTTACTAAAGCATTTTGTCAGAGTTTTGATTGATCTAGGGTTCAAGTTGCGGGTTTAAATTTCACAGTCACAGAGGAGTCCATCTCACATGCTATTGATGTTCTTCCAGAAGGGGAAAGGTGGTGTAAAAGGAAAACCATCAATGAATACTTTAGCCAATACCTGTTCCCTGCTCATAAAAATCCATACTGGAGCCAGGGCATCCAAAGGAGTTTTCTCTTCAAAGAATAGCAGGATTTATTGCAAATCATCCAAAAGTATTTTACTTGTGAGGGATGTTTTGGCACTGTGTATCATTATCACATGCAATTTTTGCAGCATGTAATAGGTGAAAATTGTTATACCAAAATACTATCACCATCATGTGATAAGACATTTGGACATACCTACTTGCCTTGAATCTCAGTTGGAGTGGAAACTCATATTATTTGTCAATATTTTCATACAAATTCCCAACACCGCGCTTTACCCTTTATCCAGAAGCGGTACCCTTGTTGACACCGCCCATGTCCCCTTGCCCACAAGCGGTGCCACCGCTTATGACCCTTAGTCCATAAGCGGTTATTACCAGAATTGTTCTGTCACTGAAGGAGAAACGCGATACCCTAGGTAAAAAGGGAAAAAGAGAAGCTTCTCGAGGCTTCTAGATGATAAGCATCGAGATATCCCTTATCCCTACTGTAGTGGGTCAGTTGAGCTTGAGATCCCCCATCTTAGGATATTGAAGGCTACCTCACCCACAAATATCTCAACCTACCCTATCCATCTAGCCTTATAAATACAAGCTTATGGCCATGGTTGAGGGGGAGAACTCTTAAGGCATTGTTATGCTGTTGGATTAATCACTTGGTCCATATCATTGGAGAGAATAGAGAGAGCTAGAGTTGGAGCTTATGTGGATGAGAATGCTTGGTTTCATGGAGATGCATGTCAACACTAAGGCTTGGTTGTAAACTTCTTCATATTTCTTTAATGCAAGTTGATTTCTGTCCCACATCTATTGTTGATTTTTTATTTCAGATGTATGTTGTTAGATTCCTTAGTCACTAGCATAGGTTAGTAGATCATATTTTGGTTTCTTTGATCTGTTTCGTGTTGAACTCATTGCAGGTACACAGCAGGACTATCAAAGCCTTGTATTCCAGATATTTACAACGTCTAGGGAGAGTCTTCAACCTCTGTCTTCTATTTGTTCTGGATCTAAACCATTTAGACCAGCGGAACACCTTGCTGTCTGCAAGAGGTGAAATATTCCAGCTAACAAATCTGGTGACTCCGCTAGGGAATGAAGTTGTGTATCAGTCGTTCTGATCTTCCTTAGTCTACAACTCTTGTCCGAATCCAGGCTCCTTCTTCAACTCTCTTCAGTCGGATCTACTCTCTTCAACAGTATTTTCCTTGATCTAGTCTGTTTTTGACTTGATCCATCGTTTCTCTTGTGTTTTGGTCATCTACAGGGAACTGTGCCTACCCTGTGTATGAGAAGCGGTGCCATCGCTTGAACAAAGTGGACAGGACGCGGTGCCACTGCTTGTAACCTGTTGGCAAGAAGTGGTGTTGTCTAGGAAATGCTCTGTCAACACTTGAGAAGCGCGGTGCTAGGTAGGCATTATTCCAAAGCCTTTTTTCCTTATTTTTCTTTGTAAAAATTTGGATTTTGTTGCTTTCAGTTCTAATTGTCAGACTTGTGTTACTGAATCTGATGCTTGTGGTTTGAGATTTTATGGTTTAATATTGATTTGAGTGGAATTTCAAAAGTTTGATTAAGTATTTTGATTGTTCATCCACTTCTATGCTTGTTGGTTGTGTTTACGAAAGAGTTTCTTTTTCTTCTGAAAAGCTTAGGGTGTTATTTGAAATCTCTTTTCGTTTCTGCTACATAGACTAAAAGAAGAACACTAGATCAGCTTCTAGGTTTCATTTCTTATTTGCATAGTAAACTTCTTTTTCCTTCCTTTAAAAAAGAAAAGCTTTGACTGAGACTAGGATATTAGCATTGAACGTTGGAAATTGGTTTTCTGATTGGCTTTACAAGCTTTCAGGACCTTTATGATCTTTCATCTCTCATGCATTTAGATCTATCTCGATCAAAATAATAATAAAAAATGGTAGTTTTAAGTTATATTTGCTTGTGTTTGAGAAATTTGAAAAAATAGAGTGCATTTGCATATAGTTGTGCTTCTTGTTTTTCTTTTAGGAAAAGAGATTCTTTCCCTTTTCATTTGATTTTGGAAAGAAGAAATTAGTTTGGAAAAGTGATTGCTTGTCTTTGATTTGATGTTCATGACTATTGTGTGGAAGTATTTTTTGTTTTTGAAACAAAAAGAAAACACTCTCTTTCCCTCCCGTAAGTAGGCATACTGAATGGTAAAGTAAATATCTTGCACCAGCATACTGCATGGTTTTACTTTTTTGTCAAAACATCATGTATTCACCTAACCGTACAAGTTAAAATTAACAGTAATTGTAGGTTAAAATTTACATAGTAACTTGAGTGATAGGTTAGAGACGTGTTCGGGTGTCGTTAAGCATAGGAGTTGTTGTTATTTGTTAGCATTACATTCTGGGACTCACGCAGTTCTTCCACATACTGTTGGTATATCAAACGACTTTTCACGTACCCTTGAGGTATATAGAAAGGTACTTCACATACTCAATTGTATATTGGAAGTCCCCTTGTGTATGATTATGCATTAGACAGCACTACTACCGATTCAAGCTCCCACGTACCTTGAGTATATCGGGAGACCCCACTAGGGTACCTTGAGAAAAGCCCTTTGGCCATCTTGTTTGAGCCATACACTGAAAACAACATTCGGGGAGATTACTACACATGTACCCTCGAGGTATATCGCAAGTGGCACCTTCTTGACAATCCTAGTGAGAGACCTGACTTTTTGAACTCCTCCTATCATTTTAAGTGTGCTTGTTTTGACCTATAGCTTGTGTAGGGAAATTATTTTTGGTGTGTTTTCTAGATTTTTAGACCCTAGGTTAGTTAGGAAATGTACAAACTGGATGAGTTAAGACAGTCTAGAAGAGTACGGGGCTTGCCACCTGATTTTATTCCTGGTTCAGGAGAAAACCCTATGGAAGCTATTGACCAAGGAGCTGCTACCACCTCCAAAGTGGGAGACAATGTGGTTGTGTAAAGTGGAGTACCATATCCTTCACACTCACCTCCCTTGGTCCAACAGCCTTCTCAAGGAGATTCCTCGTTCCATTCTCCCGTGGAAGGACGTGTTGATGATATTGCTCGCCCAGATTTTGGTCCCAATGCTCAATTTTGGGAAACCCCTGTAGGTCAAACCATTGCTTCATTTGGCACCCATGGAATCTCTTCTGAAATTGAAGAAGAATGTAGGCAGTACCATTTCACCATTCTCCGTGCAAAGGAGATTGATAAGCAAATTGATGACATTTTAGGCCCAACACTACCAATATCCACATCTGTTCCTAGGGGATATCGTTCACTTGCCGAATCCATGAGACCCATTGAATTGATTATAGATATTCCATTGACACCCCGCAACCCAGGTCAAGATACCACCCCTACCACCTCTCATGTTATGTCTATACCTAATCTTCCCAGGTCTTCTGTACCTGAGATTCAATCATAAATTCCTATTTCGTCTACACCTTCTAGTGCCGGGGGGCAACCTCCGGCATGACCTACGTTATCTGACACCGGAATTGTTACTAGTCAATAGCATACCTCTAACATAGAACAATCTACATTTTATGTCCCTCCCACCCATTCTAATGTGGTTAATCCCCCATCCAGTTCAAGTCAACCCTCCGGGGCTCAACCTATAACCATTCAATCTTCTAGAGGTTATGGTTATCAAATACATGTAGGTAATATTAATCATCTACCCAATTATACAGGAATTCCATACCCTACTAATACTTTTATGCCATGGGGGCAACCCAACTGGTCTTACATGGCAGCCATGGGAGCGATACCTATACATACTGCGGGAGGTGTCGGAGGACCCCTTCATGGAGGTCCTCCCCCTGGGGGACCTAATGGTCCTAGAGGATTTGGAAACTTTCCCCCTTATGGTACTTGTGGCCCTAGTGGTCCTGGGGGACCTGGTGGCTTTCCTCCTTTTGGCCCTGGAGGGTCTAGTGGCCCTCCTCCTAGTGGTTCCGGTGGCTTTGGAGGTTTACCTCCTCTTGGTGGCCCCTGGAGGTTTAAATTACATCATTGACATAGAACCTAGTTCCCCCATCATAACCACAAATATCCAACCAGAATATTCGAAGGAGATAGAGGAAGAGGAGCGCCTCTTTCATTCACAATTATGGGTGAAAAGGAATCTACGAAATTTTTTAAGGTTGATGGTGGTAGCCAAAATAATCATATATCAATCGATGTCATCAAGAGATTGAATTTTTCAATGATGCCAAACCCACAACCATACACCATTAGTTGGTTGAGATAGTGATGAGACATTCGTGTTATTCAACAATGCCATATATCCTACAACATCAATCCCTTCAAAGATGAGGTACTATGTGGAATTTCCCCATTTGAAGTTTGTGATGTTCTTTTATGACAACCCTATATGTGGAAACACCATGTCATTTATGATTCCATGCCCCGTACTATCATTATTAGTTTGGAGGGTCAAGTCTACAGGATACCTAAGGTAGTCCTAACAACTACAGTTTCCTTGATCTCTGCATAGCAATGTTGGAAGGTCATCTCTCAAAATGGGAAATTTGTCCCTTTCATGGTTCAAAAATAAGGTGGAAATATGGTTAGTGCAATTACCACAACTTAACACTGCAAGGTCTCTCTAAAAAACATAAGCAAAAGGACGTGATTGTAGAAGAATATAGAGATAAATTTTCCTCACCTAAAGAGGTGCCTCTAAATTTCTAGGTTAAACATTCAATTGATTTGACACCTGGTTCTCCTTTACCTAATGGCCCAATATATAGGTGCTCTCTTTTGGAGAATGAAGAAATAAAGCATCAAATTCAAGAGTTCATCCAAAAGGGCCACATTTAACCAAGCTCCCCAACTTGTGGGAGCCCAATTGTGTTGGTATAGAAGAAGGATGGGACATGGAAACTCTATATTGAATATAAATACCTTAAAAAAATCATCATAAAGAATCGATACCCATTCTCCTAGATTGATAATATCCTTGATCAACTTAAGGGTTTCAATTATTTATTAAGATTGATTTGAAGTCAGGTTACCACTAGATACTGAGCAGATTGATGAATGGAAGACAACCTTCATGAATAAAGAAGGCCTTTTTGAGTGGTTGGTCATGCATTTAAGCTTGACTATTTATCCAATAACATTCATGAGGATGATGGATGAAATATTGCTCCCATTCACAAGCTCCTTTATGGTCATATATTTAGATAACACCCTCACCTTCAATAGATCTTCGGTGGAACACTTGAAACACATTTAGTTGATCTGCAGTACCTATACAACCACAAATTATATTCCAACTTAGCGAAATTCTCATTCAATATGGAGAGAATTTAGTACTTGGGATATATCATGGATGAACATGGGGTGCATGTGGAACCAAACAAGATCCAATTCATTAGCTATTCGATAACCCCAACAACTCTAACAAATTTTTGCATGAATTGCTTAGGCCTCACCAACTTTTAACGCATAATTGTGTTGGAGTTCTCTCACATCGCTTGGCCCTTAATCCAAGTGACTAAGGGTGGATCCAAAGACAATTTTTCTTGGGATGAATCACAACATAAATCCTTTGAGGATCTTAAACATTTCCTTTTCTCAATGCTAGTCCTCACTCTACCGGACCTACAACAACCTTTTGAGAATGAGACAAATACCTCTCGCTATTTTATTAGTGCATTCTTCACTCAACATCGACATTTGGTGGCCTATCATAGTGAGACACTCTCTAATTTTGTTCGTAGGTATATCACCTATGACAAGGATATGTACTCCTTTATGAAATCCTATTGTCAATAGAAACAATACATCCCAGGGAAGGATACCATCATCCACACTAATCACAAGCCCCACAGTTCATGTAGATGCAGAGAAAGTTTACAGAATGACTATCATAAGAAGTGGTCGACATACCTACAACAATTCCACTTGAGCATCAAATATAAGAAGGGTAGTACTAATCACATTATATATTTCCTTAGTCAACCTTAAGTTGCTTCACTGACCACCATTCTGAACACTTGTGGACATCAAACATCCGATTGGACCAAACTATATGATAGTGACCCTGACTTTGCTATTTCCTATCAAACATTACAAGCACGAAGATTCAGATAACAATTTCATCTCCAAGATGAAATTTTATTTCAACTCAACCCCCTTTTTGTTCCTTCAAGCAAGTGTGAAAAGTTGATTTTGGAGGCACATTACAATCTAGTGGCATTTTACTTAACCGTAGAGAAGACAGAAATAATGTTGTAGAAGTACTGCTACTGTCCAAATAGATCCAATAAGATGTTGGTAGGTACATTCGATCATGCACCGCTTGTGCCATTACCAAACTTTTCATAAGGAAGCAAGGATTGCACACTCCATTAACTACCCCAAATAGGTTTTGGAAGTCTGTCTCGATGGACTACATGTACAACTTTCCTTCAACCAAGCACGATAATGACTATGTATTTGTGGTTGTTGATATGTTATATAAGATGGCAATTTTAACTCCTTGTATGAAGAGCATCATAGCACATGCCACTACTAACCTATTCTTCGAGCATTTTTGGGTTCATTTTTCCTCCCACAAATCAAATTATTTCATATCGATACAATAGGTTCCTGAGTACTTGCTATTCCATCCTATGTTCAATGATGGACACCAAGCTAACCAAATCAAATGTCGATTATGCATATATTGATCATGTACAATCCAAACATCCTCGTACTTCGGATGATATCCTTCCTTATGTTCAACATAGATACAACAAAGAATTCAAAACTCTATTAGCCATAACACTATTGAGGTATGCTTGGGGTTCCATCCATTAAACCCAATTTATGTAGCATTCCCTCTTGGATACACATAGGAAGAGTTCTCCCATGCTCAAACTGAGTTTGATCGGGTATCTTGATTTGTTAAGCAGATCCACCATATCCAAAATTAAGTTCATGGTATATTGTAGAAATGCAATTCCAAGTATAAGTAGTGACACAACCATCATCGAATCCAACATAAGTTTCAAGTTGGCGATAAGTTCTAGTTACATTTACAAAAAGACCACCTTATAAGGCCCCATTAGAAGCTCCAACAAGTTTTATATGGGACTTACACCATCACCAAGTCTATGGGTGAGAATTATTTTGAGTTACATATTCCCTCTTTCTTTTGCTTGCACCCTATCTATAATGTGGAGCTACTTCAAGCATATTTTCCACCTCTCTTTGAAACCTTAGAGGTAGTTTAGCACTTGGCCCTTGAAAAAATCAATCTTGACTACATTGAGAAGGCTACAATACAAGGACCATGGATGCTGAGATTAATGGAACTCGGCAATAGAACATCCAACTATATTGGGTCGTCAAAGCATATCAACTTCTTCATCGGGTAAAGTGGCTCTCTAGGAGTTAGAGTCAACAAATTTTTCCTCATATGATGGAGGAAATTGATGCAATGGGGAAAATTTATCTCTAATGAAGGAGGAATGATCTAGGTGGACAAATTTGTCCACCAAGTTACAATGTCTCTCCATATTCTTGGTAAGTTTCTACAATTCCCAAACTTTTCGATTATTTTGAGGACCTAAATTATCTTTTTGGTCCAATTGAGGGGCCACAAACAGGCATTACATTCCCTATCCCCTAGTCAAAAGTTGTAATTCTCAATTAGTTCTTTCCAATGAGCTATCGATCACCCTAAATGGATATCATATGCAAAAATTGCGGACCTGATAAGTTGATGTATCATCTAGCCACCTCAAGGCCCACAAATCCTTTTAGCACTTCATCTCCTAGGATTAGGTTTTTGAAAGTTAGGGTTTTTGTCTCTCTACTATTCTTCTGATAAAAAGTCCCTTTATGGTATCTTTTAGCGGATAAATATACTCAAGCGGACTCAAGCCAAATATCCCTAGCCCTAGTGGATCTAGAACAAATCAAGTACATAATACAACATACTTTCCTATATCAAATAGAAATGCAAGTCAACAGATAGATCACTTACCTGAGGTCTGCAAATCCTCTTCTCTCTTTGTTGATCCAAAATCCAGAGCCTTCAGATCTTGAGCTGCAAAACCATGTAGAGCAAGTGGAAACAAGCAAACAGTACATGTGTATCTAAACATGAAATGATCTAAGCTAACAGTTAAATAAGAAAGCTATAAACATCATCAACACAATATAATTTGTGGAAAGAGATTTGTATTACTGTAATCAAGGATATACATAGAATTGCATAGGAAATAACATCACAACCTAGCCTTAACGCAGCAATATTCCATCCAACGATCCAAGCCAAGCCCCCAAATAAATATAGTAAGCCTCCCAAAGTATGATAGGGATCACCTAGAAATTCCACCAACATAAGAGTACCATAGTGTTAAATCAACACAAATGGCACTTCTACGTCCGAGTGCCGACATTCCATATGTTGGTACACAAAAGGACACAATAGGATTGAAGTTTTCCTAAACACTATAGATGGGAATGACATGAGATGCATTTACCCTTTGAACAGCATGCCATTTTAATTTTCTATGTGTTCATTCCCGTACGTGTAGTGCTCCGCCTAACGGCTAGAGCACTGTGTCCAATTCCCTGTAATGTTCTCTATCAAAACATTTTAGATTGCATTACAGATTTATATCCAGGTCTGTTCTATAAATTTTATAGACATATGTAAGTACAAATATGAACTGTAAGCATATTCAAGTAAAAATTTCGAACTGTACATGTTGATAACTTTATGAATTTTTCATAAATTAGACCATAATAGCATGCATGAGTTTAATATCTACATACCTAAAATTTAAATACCTGGAAATAGCGATTGTGGTAGATCCAACAGTTTGTCATAAACCCTGTAGGCTCCTTCTTCTTCCAGCTTTCCGTACGAGCCTTAATCAACAAAAATGATGTGCCACCCTGCCGACCAGCTCTCATCATGTGCTGGCCCTAGGAAACCCACGGGTTTCCTAGCCCCCGAGCCCACAGACCAATAATATCAAGAGCAGCTTCCTCTCCATTCTTTATCTTCTCAGTCTCAGTCATTTACAGATACTCTCATCCTTGAGTTGTCCCCCTCCTCAAGTATTTTTCCTCTATTTTTCCTCTTCGTTTTCCTCCTGCAGAGTCCAATTTCCCCCAAAATAAATCCAACCTCTCCACGGCCCCCCCGAAATCCCCAAAATCCCCCTCCTTATACCTCCTTCCACCGCCTCTTGCATTATTATTTTATTTTATCATGGGCAGTGCCGTTCTGATAGGTCTGACATGTGTAATGTATTTATCTTGCCTTGTACGTGTCAAAAATGTCATGTATTACCAATTTTAATGTTTTACGCAATTGTAAAGTCGGTAAAATAATTAGTTTTAATTTAATAAAAGTATTTACTAATAAACTTTAATCATTAATATAGTATAAGGTTAATTTAATAAAAGTATTTACTAATAAACTTTAATCATTAATATAGTATAAGGTTAATTTAATAAAAGTATTTACTAATAAACTTTAATTAACGTTAATATGGGGCATTACATACACCCACCCTTCAGGAAACTTCGTCCCGAAGTTATGGTTAAAATAGTGACACAAGGTACTTTTATAGGTTTAAAACAATTCAAGGTACATTTACAGGTTCAAAGCAATTCACAATTACTTAGTTAACCTATCCAACTATTTAAATATTTCATACTAGTGTGCATGTGTGAGGTGTGCATGCATGGCCAGTACATGCACAGGCTGCACATGTACTATAACAAAAACCCCTAAATTCTAACTGATACAAATAATATTTCACGCAACATGACCCATATACAGATATAATAGGATTTCTTGTGACATTTATTTAACAATTATGTTCTTATAATTAGTCAGTTAAGATTGGTACCTAGCATCACTAGTCCGGTATCATAC
>LPNX011136286.1:13484-141801 GCA_001517045.1 Pseudotsuga menziesii | reverse complement strand
CTTGACATATACTGGTCAATAGAGTATGTCATGTCATAGTCTATTCTTTCTAGGGAGAATCACGAACCTTGCTTTGTACATCATATCATATACATCATTCCCAATGATCAACTGTTATTATTTGATCATAGCTTCTTTCATAGCATTCTTTTCTTCATCTTGAGTTATCTCTTGTACCCATGGTGGTCTTCATCCTTCAAGGTGGATCTACAACTCTCTGAAGCTCTTTCTTTCGTCATGGTGTCTCTGACTCTGGGAGCTTCAGATTCATGTTTATTGGAGTGAATCTTGAATTGTCATCACTTGTTCTTTGGAACAAGTCTCATCCTTCTTTTCTTGAATGAGGCTGTACATGACCTTTCCTGCATTTCAAATGCACCAGTTGCATGGTTAGAACTATTTCATAAAACATATGCATAATGACAAATTCTTATGCATCATGCAAATGTTTAGTCAATACAACATTCAACCATATCTCACATAGACTTTCTAGATGCTTTCCATCTCTACCATGACATTATTGAGATTGTGCACTAATCCAATATGTCAGCAAAGAGGTTTGATAAGTAGCAATGGAGAGTTGTATAGCACCATGAGCTACTTACCCATCACATGCATATTAGTAGTATACAGTCATTAATGCAAACAATCTATCATGCATAACACATCAACTGAATGTAATCAAATTTGTAACAAAACAATATCATGAAATGACAATTGAATACTTATCTTTATTTGTTTCATCGGTATTCTCCTTCTTGAGTCTTCAGCTTCATCGACTTCTTCATTTATGATAGCGTCGTTTCTTATCTGAATGCTGAGGTGGATAAGAAGTTCTTCAAGAGTTGAGATCTTAATATTTCTCATTGATTGAGGGATCTTCTTTGGAAGATGAGAGCTTGATCTTCAGAGACGAGCTTCTTCTTCTTCCCAAAGTCGGCTGAAAGTAATCACTTCCTTCTGGAACACATTTCTTAAATGAATGAATTTCATGATCCTAGGAGGCCATCCAAGGTGGCCATCACCACTTCTGCATTCTTCACTTCTTCTTTCCCCGCTTGAAGTTGTTCTTTGATTTGAGAGATCATTATGACTGCATGTTCTCTGCATTCTGGATCTTCACATTCTTCAGCTGGTTTCTTAAGGTCATAATCTGATCTATGATCTTCCCTTCAAATAGCTTGGTCAAGGAATCAAACCTCATCGATGTCTTTAGGGAAGAAACTTGTAGTACAAGTTGATTTGAAATTGAATCATCAATGATCTTCTGGGATTTGACCAAGTTATTTTTGAGAAAGGCTTCTAGCCTCATCTCCCTCTGAAACTGGAACCTCTATGCTCATGTAGGTGTCCAATCCATTTTCTTTAGAGAGATCATATACTTCTAGGCTTGGAATTTGTCAACTTCACCAAGCTTATCATCAAGCTGATGTCATAGATCACTTTGAAAAGAGAACCTCAAATGAACATAGCAAATGATTAGATCTTACCGATTTGAGGTGTCCGTCCTGGTTCCGGAGCTGGCTAATCTAGGGTTTGTCACAGAAACCCTAATTTTAAAACTCAGAATCTTTCAGATCTGATTGGATATAGAGATAGATCTCTTCAAATGGAGCTGTCCAATGTACTCCATTTCTGAAAACAGTGGAGGGAAGCTCCCGGAACAGGAAGCCCTAATTTTCCAATTTCTTCTGCAGAAATGCCTGTTACTGTTTCTGTGATATCTCTGAAGTTTATGATCCTCTATGTCTGAAATTTTGTACTGAGCTAACCTCGCATGTCCCTGATCCACCACCATAGGTTTAATCAGAATTGGTTTCACCATTTTGTATTTATGATCATTTTCCCAAAGTGACCTGTTACAGGACTGTTCAGAACAGTGAAGTTGTACGACATGCCACGTGTCACTGGTTCATCTTATGAGTCTGATAATAGGACCACCGAAATTAAAATCCGTGCCCTTTCTAAAAAATCTTTAGGAATTCTATTTGGACCTCTATAGCCCAATATATTGCAATTCTCCCTAGGTGTCCTGTTTAGGGATGAATTCTGGAAGAGGCTGGAACCCTAATTTGGAGAGAACATATCTCCTGGAATACAATGAATCTGTGGATTAAGTTTGGAAAAAGTGTTCATAAGGATTTTATCTTCGTCCCCTGCAATTTTCAGCTCCTGATCCTTCGCCAATCGCGAAATATAGCGAGTGTGCCAAAACATAGTAGTTTTAGTATTTAGGGTTTTTCTAGCTCGGGGTCAAACTAGGGTTTGACTTTCCCGGAGATTCACCCAACCAAAAAACTTGATCCAGGTCTCTAAACTTCGGTTTTGATGAGGAGATCAATCCTATGCTTGTCTCACTCAAAAATTCCTCTTCTGTAGAAATCCCTAATTTCCACATCGAAAATTGAAAATGCTCGGAATCGAATTCCGCTTCGACAGAACGATGCACCCTTCAAAGGAGAGTCAGCCTAGCCTTCTTTTGCTGATTGATTGTGGAGAGAGAACCAAAAATAAGAAGCCCTAGCTTCTGTAACTTATGAAAGCTGCCCTATTCAGGTTAGCTCTGATACCATGTTGAATTTTTCATATGCTTAACTAAGACATAAGTATATCATTTCATTTTTTCATAATAAAAGCATATAAAGCAGGATCACTGAAAGAAACAATATCACAAGAACAACACAGATTTATCCTGGGAAAACCCTAAAGGGAAAAACCCAGCAAAATCTTCCTCAATATAGATGCCCCAAAAGGGAAAAAGGTAAAACCAACAAGGAGATCAAAAACCTGATTCTCCTCCTTCTCCAGCAACTCCTCTCCTCCACAAGTGCGCTATTCCAAGTGAGTGTGTATGTCTCAAATGAGGAGCACTACACCTCTATTTATATTCATCCGTTTACTTAAAGTTTACTCAATCAACATGTCGGCTTAATTTAACTCATTTAGGCTCGAGTTACATATGTAGGCTCAAGTAACCACACTGGGGTGTTGATGACCCACCTTTACAAATAGAGGGGACTACCTCATGACTCTTATTAGTTCTTTTGATTAGGAGCATCGGGGTACAATGTAATACAAGTGGTTCTCCCAGTTGGACCATCGGGGACCACAAAAGATATATAAAGAATATTCTTCGAAGTTACAATATTTCAACACAGGCCTCTTTGAATTAGACAGGTCTCATGAAGTGAGGCAAAGTATAACCATGATACTTACTTCCATAGGTAGAGCAGGAAGAAATGAACTGATGGGTAGACCATTTTGTGTCCTTCTTGTGAATCTTGGATAATTTGGAATGATGGACTTGGGATTTCTAATTGTTGGATACTTAGATAAGTTGACTATTATCCATTTTCCAAAAACTTAAACCATGAGATAACTAGATCCAAGTCTTTGATTTCTTAGGGATTGGCATGATATTATACACCAAATTTCAAAACAATATAAAAAATTACTTGACAGTCATAGTATCCTGTAGGTATATCTGCAAGCAACATTAGTGTGATAAAATTACCCTCTTAAGATCACCTTCACTAGCTTCCCGATCTCTATAATTTCTTAATCTAAATAATCCATGAACAAATAGAAGAGTTTACATTCACCAGGATGTTTAGATATCCCTCCTATATTTTTCACATGTTTTTATATCGAAACTTTGAGCACTACAAGTGTTTGAAGTTGAAAATGACATATGAAAATGCTATCCCAGTTCCAATACATAATTGGAGTAATCGAATTCTAAGAATAACTAACAACGCCAATTATACTGAGTTTGCCAACATGGTAATGAAGATTACATAAAACATTATCCATGACTCTTTTCCACCTAGAATGTTTCCTGAGAATAAGAAGTGGTTATAATTTACCCTTTATACAAGGATATGTAACCAATTTATATATGAAGAGTACCAAAATTGAAACAAGGTGACTAAGGGCCAAAGGACATGCAAATTTCTACTTGGAGTACCATACTACAAACCATATTTTCACGAACACAGTCATTACTGAGAAGGTTCACAAATAGTAGATATCAAAACGAGGTGTGTTTCTTAGTATGTAAGGAAACAATGTTACAGTCCTTATGATGGTATTTTAAAGGAGGTGTGCTCCCATATCTGTGCAGCAGATGCTATGATCTAACTCAGACATCACTAGACTTTTTAATTCATTTTCAGATTGGAAATTGCATGATGCACTGCCAACAAACTTATCATGCATTTTTCTATCAACAATCATTTTTCACCCAACCTCTTCAGCGTTAATAAATCTATTAACAATCATTTTGCACCCAACCTCATGGAGAAGCAAATACTTGTCTTCCTTCAAATCTTGCTTGCAAGACTAGATATCTCTGTCGTCGGCAAGAGAGACAATGGTAGAGCCATCAACTTGAGGAATCAAATCAGCTTTCTTAAGATTCTCAAGTGTATTCAACATGAATCAACAATGATCCTTTATTTTTTCACGCTCCGATGTTGGAGACTCACCAATAGACCCTAAATGCATTTCCTTCTGCTGCAGAGCAAGTAAGAAGGGAAGAGGAAGAATAGGACCCTATAAAAGCTGGGCACCATTTTGTTCAGAAAAATGATGCTCTCTTTTAATTTATAAGTTCTAAAAATGAAAAAGTGGCATTCGTACATACTCAGTAGGAAAAATATGAAGAAACTCTATAGGGGGGTTCCCTTTTGATGAACAAATATTTGAATATGTTGCAACAACCAACTCCAAAAGCATCAACTCTTGAATAGTGGAACTTTTTCAACCATCACAAATAGGAATGATGATCATTCTTCTACAGAGAAGGTCCAAAAGGTACTTTCAGGGAAAATCTCAACAGCAGACACAGTAAATCCATTTGCAAACAAATAGAAGCCAACTTTAGTGACTCAATAAATGGTCACTTAAACTCATCCCCAAATCAATTTGCAAAGAGAAATCAAACTATGAAAGTAATGCCCACAAGACAGCAATTTACCATCATCAAAGCTATTTTCTAAGTTAAAACTTAAATTTTAAAATACATGCCCATAGAAGCTTCATTACTGTGTTTTCCATTTACAGAGTTGTACTCCATTGCCCACAATCACCACAGATATTTTGAAAAGGAAGAAATCTAAATCCAAACCCTTAGCATGTTGTCCAATACCTTAGATGGAAATCCAATTGCAACTTGCAAGTTGCATATTTAAGATAAAGAAATTGGGATATATATGGTTAAGCTTTCTGTCAAACAGTAGGCCAGCAACCCAGAAAAAATCAACACAAACAAATTCTGCCATTAAAGGATTATGCTTATGTGGAGTGAGATTGCTGGCTCTATTTGAGCATGTTACAGACTGCCACAACTTATACAAAATCATGCCCAATGAGATAACAACCCCCACAGACAGGTAGAGGATGACATAGTTGAAGATGCCATCCTCTGGTGAGGTCTCCATCATTTCAGTATGGTGGCTTGCTAACATCCATTGATGAGCTTAACTTTTTAGTTAGTTAAGACAGGGCAAATTACATATCAAATTAACATAGTCAATACCCATCAATTAAATTCATGGTATAAGCAGAAATAACACAACCAAAAGGGAGAAGATATTTCGTTGAGTTATAATGCCATCAAAAGAAGCTGATGCCATCGATATAATCCCAATGGTTGTTTATTCAAACATGTAGTGAAAGCTAGGCATGAATTTTGCATTCCATGGTGAATACATGCCTCATGTATAAGTAATATGCTAATATCAAGCTACAACAATATACATATATATTTTGTTTGAGTGAAAAATAGCGGTTAATAGCTCTAATACCCGTTTTCAGTATTCACAAACAGAAATTTACCCGTTACTAGAAATTCCAGCAGCAAACTGATTCTACATCAATTCACCTACTAAATGTCTTCACAATTGCCATAAACAGAGTTTGTCTTTTTCTAAGTAGGTTATATGCCCAACTCTACCAGCAATCATGGTTTCAAGGAGAATAACTTTGTAAGAAAATAAATTCCTCACAATCACACTAGTTTAGAAAATTGAAAATCCACCAATTAAGCATGGAAGTATGATTTCATATAACAAACATATTGAGACTAACATTTCTAATTTGCTGCCATAACTCCAGAAAAGAAAATAGAGTAACTCAATCCAGAATATCATAAAAACACAGGAATTGAGATCTAAGCTTCATGCACTAAACCAGCATATATCATTGACAATTTTAGAAAATATTTCCCAGAAACAATAATGAAAAGACAGGATATAGTGATAGGTCTCATCCCTAGTCCTCTTTTACCAAGATTTTAGAGCTATAATTCGCCAGCTCTTTCAATCATCAAGTTTATGGCCATTTTTATTTTAGCAGAGGTACAATAAATCCCATAGCCATTCATACCAGCAAAGCTTCCACTTAACAACCATAGATACACGTGGCATTTCCAACAGTCTGTCATATTAGTTCATTAACAACTCATTTCCACCTACCCTTAGCACTTGTTATGTAACAAAGACAAGGTTTTGGTCCACATCAAAGTTGTCTTTTATCTCTTGACCTTCTCATTGATCCTTTGTTGGAATTGTACCACTTTAGGAACATCATTGGATGAAGCTTTCAACACTTTTCATCTATGTTCCTAGCTACATCAAAATATTTGCATTGAAATTTTCTATAGGGAAATTAATGCAAATTCATAAATTTGACCTCAACCTTGAGGTTTCTTTGATCAATTTCTTTTGGAATTTCAATCTTAGGGATGAATCTGAAATATGAATTATAGAAACATATACTAAACTTATTTTCAACCAAATACAAAGGAAACTAAGAAAATAAACACAACAAATGCACTTCAACATAGCAATGTTGCAAGCCTTTAGGGCACACTTTCCATCATAAACCAAATCTGAAAAATAATTTTTTATAGCATATTTATTACAACGATAAATATTCCCAGTTAGATTCTATGTGTTTGTAAAATCACTTGACAAGTCTTCTTAATGTTATGTTAAATATAATCAACACTATAAAGTATTAAATGATAATGAAAACATAAGTTGCAATTCAGATAAGCAAGTACATGCAAACAAAATAATATAAATTTTTATAGCCACAAACTCTATTTATCTAGGGATCAATCCCAACCAAGGATGGTTGCTCCAACAAAGATCCAAAAGAATATGGCATACACATTAACAAGTCTTCCTCGGCACCTACACTTATATCAGACAAGTTCTCAAGAGAAACAAGATAGTCTCCCACTATCTTCTCCACATCAAGCACTCCTATTAGTAGGGTTTCCAAATGCCACAAAACCTTTGTTTTCTTCCTTGCAAGAACTACAGAATAAATTTCTCCCTTTGGTCCTCTATGGTTCCTCCCAAACCCTAGCTTCCCTTGTTTTATTTGGGGAAAAATCTAACCTTATTCTTGTCTTGAATCTTCTCCAGAACCCTAGTGCTCAAGACAAAGAGAGAAAATACAATGAAAAAGAAGCACAAAGAAACTAGTTCTCTGTAGCTCTCAAATATATGACACAAGGAAGTGATCATATCATTAACATGAATGAACTAATGAAAAGACTCTATCCTTCCTTTATTAATATGAAAGGCACACAGGAGTACAACAATATCAAAGTGGAACTTGTCCACAACAAGAAACCTAGACAACTAAGCATCAACTTAGGCCCACATGTGAAGTGCTTCAACTCTAATTGACATGTTAAGCTACAAGGCATGCATTACCAACAAATATGGGTTCCAAGGTGAGTGATCCACAATATGTGTCCAATGCTACTCCTCTAAAGGTTTCCAATGCTGCAATGCTCCCTCCTAATCCACATGTGCGTTTGGGTCCACCACACCTCCACGATTACTTCTCAACCCAAGTATCCTAATTTAAAGTACAAGCATCCATGTAAGTAACCAAGTTTCCCCATGCTACCTAGTTTTCAATGAATTCCTCCAAGAGGGTAGATTCTCCTCCGAGTGTATTTTTCCTCCCAAGAAAGCAACAAACCCCCATGTGCACACCTCATGAATAAGTCATGAAGTTACATGGGTCTCTAAATTCCCAAGGAAGACTACCACATAAAAATCAAGACAAGGCATGGAAATACATGTGGATTCTATCTACAATGTGTATGTCTATCATGGTGCAACCAAGGTTAATTGATACGCGATGCACCCCACATCACATGAAGTAGTACCAAAAATGGTGTAATCACTTTCAAGGTAACCTTGAAAGCTAACACTTCCTCTTTACAAGGAAAGTGCTTTCATAGAACCTTGTCTACTCCCTTTGCAACTTAACCAAACCCACCATTTGCAAACTTGAACATGTTGTAGTCTTAGGAATAATCATTTCCCCTCATAAAGGAACTAGTACAGAAATCATTCTCCTCCATCAAGGCATTACACCTCACCCCCTTAAAACAACTGGAAGGCTTAGAAATGGAAGTCACGAATGCAATATGGTTACCAAATCTCATAAGAGGCAACTCACCCTCATTGAATATTTGGGTACTCCTACATGCTCTTATGCATCCTACAATATTTGAGTAAGTTGTCTCGACTTCTTTCATATTGGATTAGAGGATGAGGTCATCTCCATTCTCATGCACTCATTGTTCACACCTAGATATGATTCTTCTCTTTCCTCTAAATCAACATCTAGAACAACAACCCTCTCACTCCCTTCAATAATTGAAGATGATATCTTTGATCTATAGGAGGATACATTCTCATCAAAATTCATATCTAGACTCACCATAATTTTTCATTGTGTTGGAATGTAGATCCTTAAGATTAAGAACTCTCATTGTGTCCAACAAAATAATATACTATCACAAGTTACATCTTGATCCTCCCCTTTGTTAGGGGCTTGACCAGTTTTGAATCTAAATGAACATAAACATGGACCATTAGCAACCTGCAACACTTCAATATCCTTCATATAATCTTCATGGACCAAAATCTTCAAACACCACATCAAGGTTTTTTCAATACATCTTACAGACATGATTACACAACCATACAAGACTAAGATAATTGGATCAAATCTATCAAAACCACAAAGCTAAAAGTATGCACAAATCACATCCATCTTGAAATACCAATGTTGTAGTGAAAAAAACAACCCATATAAGGCCTTCAACAAAGTGTAAACATGGGTTTATTTCCCATACACCTTAAAACATCTATTAACTAAATCAAAACCCTCAACAAGGTCAACTCCCTCTTTTTGAGAGAATCCAACAACCTTTTCATAGTATTCTCAATACTTCCATTAATTGCAAGTTTAGAATCAATCATTGATTCTATATTAGGTTGAACCTATCTCCATGGAATCCCACCATACATGTTATATATATGCCTCCTCAAAACTAGAAGTCTCACCCAACATTCCAGTAGGATGTATAAATGCCACAAGGTTAATAGGTAACTTGTAAATTCCACCATATCCTATTACTCTAATGAAATTCCTCAAATGTGGTAGACTATAATAACTAATAATGCATTGTTTTCCTTCAAATGTAACTCTACATTGAAAATATTTCATACAAGACGCCAAAAGAATAATGTTCTCCAAACCAAGAAGAAACAAATTATCATTCAACTTAAGAATATTAGTGGATGGAATATAGAAGGAAATGGGAATAACCACAGAGTGCCAAAGAATGATATCCAATGAGGAAAATCTCATCAAGCTGTGGTTTAGCAACAAGGTTGAGTGCTCACAGCAAGGCCAGGCACTCTAGGAATTAGTGTCCAGGCCAATAGTTCACCATGAAGCATTCTTCTCTCCTTGAGTCCCCATATTTTAGTTTCATCAAGTTTCAAGTTCAGATTTTTCTGCTTGTCATTTCCACACCCTATCTGGAAAGGGAAGGAATGTCAATGTTCAATGTTCAACTATGAATGCCAATTGAGCAATGGACATTGGAATCATTTGAATTTAAAAATGAATTTGAATCGTTGTTGATTTACATGAATTTCAGTACTCATTTTTTCCATATATTATTGCATATATAAAATTTAATATATGTACCCTTGACATACCCCCGTCTCCTGTTTCGAAAGTGTCATACCCAAACCTACACCCATTCCCTAGTATCCATACCTTGGTAACTTAGCATGGAAGCTTATCTTAAGTGGATATAAACATCAAGCATGCCAACTGTGCTTGCATTTTAAATTTATAAGTGTGCATACATGATACAGGTTAGAAAAATTATGAATCTCTAAACCAAGCTCTGCCACGTGATATTTCTTGAGGCATGGTTCTGTATGAAGACCAAGGAGCTTTAGATAGAAGGTGGACATATTCTTATGAATGGAAAACAATGGTAGGTGTTTATAAAAACCCTATTCTGTTTCAAGGTGCAGTGTGCCCATGGTTGGAACTGATGTTTGTGTAAACTGATCTGAATCAATTGAGTAAGGACAATTAAAAATGATGTCATAGACTCTAAGTTGCCAACCATATGAGAAAACAATGTACATTGCCCAAGTATCAGACAAACATTAGACATCGACAGTAAACTGTAACTCTACAAGACTTCAATATCTTAATTAGAGATTGACATGAAGCATGCCAACTATGATTGCATTATAGATGTGTTCAATTCAGAACAATGGTGAATCTCTAAACACGCTTTGCCACTTGATATTTCTTGTGGCATGTTTCTGCGTTGGAACTCAGGAGCTTTGCATAGGAGGTGGACCCTATCTTGTGAATGGAAAACTGTGGTGGATGTTATGAAGCCCCATTCTGTCTCAAGGTATAGTGTACCCAGTGTTAAATATGATGTCTGTATGTAAACTGATTGGAATCAATGAAGTTTGAACAATAAAACATTATGTGATGGACTGAGTTGCTGACCAAGTGAGAAAACAGTAAACCTTGAAAAGTATCAGACAAACAATAGATACTGGCAACAGTTCTACAATTTTAATGATTCAAAAGTCAGGGTTTTTCCTGTCTATACAACTCTGGAATAAATTAACATGGTGTATCCTAGCTCTTTCAGAAGAACACCATAACAAAAGATAACCAATCATTCTCTAGACCTTTACCTTGATAGGTTGCTCCTTTGCTGCTCAAATCCAACAGAAGATGGCACACAACTCTCAAGGACTGAACATGAAGACTCATCCCCTCCCAAAAGCATAGAAGGCCTCTCAGAAAAAGCCTTTCTGAGAAAAGAGATAGGATTTAGAAAAGACATATTGGCAATGATCAGTTTTAAATTCGAAATGTTCAGTGTTGACTATAGAAATCGACCCACACTTGATTAAAATTTCTAGAAAAATCTCATCAAGTTGTGGTCTAGCAACAAGGTTGAGTTCTCACAGTAATGATGGCTCAGGCTTAAAACCCAAAAGTCTTGCTCCCAGTACAGTTGATCAAAGTGTTTCAAGATGAAAGTCAGATCAAGGTGGCTACACTAGTTCCAAAGTGTTAAACTAAGATGTTTTCAGTGCTAATGTAGTCTTCTATGTGAATGAGACTAAATGCAATTCTTGGGTGACTTTGACAAAATTATTGATCAAAGTGTTTCAAGATGAGAGTCGGGTCAAAGTGGCTACACTACTTCCAAAGTGTTAAACTAAGATGTTTTCAGTGCTAATGCAATCTTCATTCTGTGAATGAGACTAAGTGCAATTTTTGGGTGACTTTGACGAAATTATTAACCAAGAGGTCTAATTGCAACAAATCTCTCATAAAAATCTCCTACCCACTCCAATCAGAAAGAGGGTTAAAAACTTCAATTAACTATACAAGTAAAAATGTTCAGAATTTGATGAGTGGTGATTTATGAAAACTCAAATCAAGCAAAAAGAGAACCAACTGAATGAACCATATCTAATACCTTGTCCCCTATTCACCATAGAACACTGATAATGTTACAGGAAATGATTTCACTACAGAGTACCAACCATGCGACCATTACTTACATCCCTCTACCATAACTACCCAACATAAATGGATAATCCTAGAATCTAATAAAATGGGTAATAAAAAATGCCATTGCTTTCAACTGATCTAAGTACACAAGTCATCACATAAAGCCATTTGGCCAATAGATCTATGTAAATAAACTCAAAATTTCACAAGCCAGATAAGCTAAATACATTGCATCTCTTCCTATTCTTACAGAAGAAGCAAAGATTGAAAACATGTAGAGAAAGACAAATAATTGAAGGGGATTTGTGAGTACTGACCGTCTCCATCCTTGTCAAACAAACTTAAAGCCTCCTTGAACTCAGAGATATGTTCCTTTATTAGCTTGTCCATTAATTTCACGTAATGTAAGAAGATAGAGCACCAGAGGAAACAAGAGGATGCTCTTACTAGATTGCCCTGAGTCAAAGACCGATCTTACTTTCTTCTGCTTATCCTTGTTCCTTCTCAAAATAGAACAAGGGATGACTTTGATCGATCTATACCTTCGTTTATCTAAGTCCAGGAGATGCAATGTATGATATATATAGGTGGTGGGTGCAAAACCCCGAGGTGGAAAAAAATCATATGGTTTTTTAGTTGTAATGGGAGGTGTCATTGGTCCTTTGAATAAATCATGGGATTGAAAAGTGAATATTCTTGAAAAGAAAAATAGAAGGAAAAGCGAAGAAATCTATGCTACTCTTATAATCAGTACCATGTGCCCTAGAAAATAATTGCTAATGAGCTTCATGGCTGTTGAATACTATAACTTACACCCAAAATAAAACCAACAGAGTGCCAAAGAATAATATCCAATGAGGAAAATATCATGAAGTTGTCGTCTAGCAACAAGGTTGAGTGCTCACAGCAACTAACCTGTAAAAAGCCTGCAGATAGAAGAAGATTCAAGAAACTAACCTGTAGAAAGCCTGCAGATAGAAGAAACTTTGTGAAATTGCTTTCCATGAATCCAGTCAGCCACTGTAAAGACTGATTTGCAATAGAAATCAAGTTTGATGTTGATCCTGAGTCCTGATTCTTACACCATTATATAGGTAAAAAGCTTCCTCACTTGACTAAATTTATCCATGTTTTGCTCAAATATGGACCAAATCCAGTAAAAAAACTTCCCCAATTGATTAAATCTCCACATTTTACTCAAATAATTGTCCACAAATCCAAATCCAGGACGAACTATGTCCAATTTGCCCCAATCGAGGTCAAAGTAAAACCAGTTTACCGAAATATTCATAAATCCCGGCGAAATACCAAATTTTTAATCGTATTATCCATAAATCCTGAGTGAAATACCAATTTTTCAACCTATTATCCATAAATCCAACAAATCATCTTCATTTCTCCTCCCAGTCGAAAAAAATCGAATGAATTTGGGCAAATATCTCCTCCCAGTCTGAAAAATTCGGACGAATGTGGGCAAAAATCAATTTTTTGCGTGGACTAATATTCATTTTCCGGTTTTTCCCTAAATCAGGATGAATGCGATTTACCTTGGGGCAGCTATATACAAAATAAACAATGGGCGAATTTATTAAATAAAATAAAAACATTTTAATATAAAAATTCGCCCACTTTTTTTTGGGTAACCCTTAAAATTTGCCATTGGGCTAAAATTCGCCCTTAAAATCATCCGTGCCCTCGAGGCAGAACCAATCTCTCTAAGATGACCAATAATTCTCAATATCTCTACATTGTGGTCCATAGTAGCCACTGTAATCATAAATACAAATAAAATATCATTAGAAAAATAAACACATGATATAATGACATCTCTAAGCAATGAAAAGTGTAAAACTAATGTACAACAAATAACAACATAAACTAAATCTATTATTTAAATTTTAAAATTGATCTTGAATTTTACAGTAAAGAATAAACATTTAACATTTTAAATTTTAAATTTATGTCCTAAATTCAAGTTTTAATTCCAATTTCCATATGCATGTGTACATAAAATGTCCTGTGTGCATATGTTGATTGGGAAGCTCCTCTATCTTATTTTAATGCTTGGATTATGAAGTTTCATCAAAATTGTGAGGAGATGACTAATGCATTTGCAGGACCAACTCCAAGATTGCGGGTAGAGGCAAGGGCTAGAGCCTAGAAAAGGTGGAAGAATGTGCTATTGATGAATAAAGTCCCAGTATAGGAAAGGATTTTGTTAGATATATAATTATTTGTTGTAGCGTGATTTTTTTTGGACTCCAAAGTCCATTTATCAGATGTTTGTTTATATGTAATTTGGGCCATATATGGATTCCACTTGATGGTATTTTAGTTGTATGCACTCTTTCTATATACCCATGAGAGACTTTACATAATTGTGTATAGTGTTTTTTATGGTTGCAAGGTTTCCATTGGATTCTATGATGTATGATAGAATGTGACTGGCATGTAATCAAACACATCAACCTCTCTATGTATCTTGATGTTCATAGAGCCTATTGTTGAACTCCGTTGTCTTGACCTTAACAAAAAGGTACCCTTCAGTCAAGTGGAAACATTTGTTAATCCCATGAAGCTTCTATACCTTATTTTAAGACTTGGATTAAGAAGTTTCATCAAAACTATAAGGTTTTTATTGATGTTTTTGGACGACCAACTTCAAAATTTCGGATAGAGGAAAGGGATTTACCATGTTTGTTTATGTATTTTAGAGAAGATATGAATTCTACTTGATTTTTTTTTAGTTGTATGCAACCTTTCAATATAATTGACAAACTTTGCATATTTGTTAATTTTGCTTTGGATTCACAAGGATGCTTGCGAATATACATATGCAAATAGTGAAGTTGATTTGTTCTTTATGAGTTAATTGGGATTTTGGTTTACATTGGGAATGTAAATTACTTATGCAAACTTGCAATATACTTGACAAACTTTGCATATTTGTGAATTTTGGTATGGATTCACAAGGATTCTTGTGAATATGCATATGGAAATAGTGAAATTGATTGGTTTTTAATGAGTAAATTGGGGTTTAGGTTTCCATTGGGCATATGAATTTTGGTATCGATTCACAATGATGCTTGTGAATATACATATGGAAATAGTCAAAATGATTTGGTTTTTATGATTAAATTGGGGTTTTGGTTTCCATTGGGCATGTAAATTCCATTATGTGCATATAAATTAAAAAAAATGGTTGTAATTCAAATTAGGGAATAGAAATGAATGAATTTAGAGAAATTAGGATGAGAGGATTTGAATAAAACACCTCACAAGGAAGAGATTGATCCCAAGGTGGAGTTTGTTTCCCTTTTCTGAACCAAAACGCTTTCTCCCTAGCTCATTCTACTCCGCCCAAACTTGTTTCAATGTGTCATTGTGGCGAAATGACGGGCTCGACCTGTTTAAACCAAGAAACAAGTTTTACTAAATGGGAGCGCGATTTTGTTAGCTACAACAAGAGCGTAGGGTTCAGATTATTTGGGATGATTTCTATTTTATGGATAAGAGTGATTGACTTCACTCTACCATTGCATCTAAAAAGTGCCTGAACTTTGTGCACTCACCCATATATATATGTATATGAAAATTATAATTATTTTCACTCAACTTTCATATTTTTTCAAAATTCATAATAATAAAAAAAAATTAAACAAATCTAAATATTTTTTTTCAAAATTCATAATAATAAAATAAAAATAAAAATAAAAATATGAGACTCATATAATAAATAATATCAATACCGGAATTATAGAAAGGCCTCTCCAAAATAGGTATTTAAATAGCATTATAGAAAGGTCTCTTAACCGAGATTATTGGGAGAGAGGTTTATGATGAAAGTCATAAAATTAAGATAATATATTTAATTCTAATTTATTAAATTTTTGTAATTATATTTGTTATAAAATATATTAAAATAATCAACCAACTTCTTTTTCATTTATATGAATATTATGTTCTGTTTTAGTGTTCTCATTTCCACTATTTGAATTTACATTCCTACAATATATCAGCTTTAATATATGGCATTTAATAATTTGAATTTCATTTACTTTTGATTTTCATTATCTCCTCTTTAGATGTGCTTTTTAAAGTTTTGTTTTTTTTACTAAAACACCTAAAAACTTTTGTTTTTATATTTTTTAATTGATTTTGAGAAAAACTGTCCTTAATATAAATTTAATATATTTAATAATATTGATATTTTTAAAATTAAGATTTAATAACATTATTTTCTTTAACATCGAAAACATGAAAACACAAAAAAAAACTAGTTGAAAATAGGTTAGTAGATAATGACTCTCAAGTGGGGTATATGGATAGCTTGAAAGGATAAACTAACGCCCACTTGAAAAGTGGAAGCAAAGGTTATGGAATTTCCGTCGTTCTTTAAAGAAAATTAGACACAGAAGAATGTGAGAATTATAAAAGACAAGACAAATTCTGAAGTCTGAAGTGAAGGGGTGTAAGGAATATTTTGATGGTGTAACCAATTGGTTGGGTATTTTGTTGCTTGTTGGAGATCACATTATTGAGTTCAAAGCTAATAGTGGTAAGGTAAGGGGACAAACAATAGGGTACATTTCTAAATCAGGCAAGGCAATTGGAGTTAGAGTTAGAGGTGTATGGGGACAATGCTTTGTGGATTGATTTTTTAAATAAGAAAAGGAATCTCTTCAATAATATAAATCTACAGGGTATTAGCTCTAAATATAGAGAGCTGAGCTGAGCTGGGAGGAGCTTACAATACTTCAGCGTTTTTCATATTTTTAGAGAACTTAATGTACAAGTATATTTATTATCAAAGGACAGTCTTATTTATTATATTATTAAAGGACAGTTTCATTGATCATAAAGAAAATAAATGGTGTTTCAGAAGCTAAAAATGCAGATATACCTGGTATATTTTATTTGAAGTATAAAATTTTCAATATATATAGTATTCTTATCTTTATTTAAATGAAATCAAATTATATTTGAAAATGTTTTCAGTAGACGTGGAAAATTTTGAAAAGAAATGGAAGCTATGTAATGATGTTTAAGAGGAACTTGATGAATGTAATGAAGATAGTTTTTGAACTTAGCAGAGATAAAAGTGCAGAGGTACCTGATGAATGTATTTTTTTTCATTATGAGAAATAAAATATCATTTTTCTATGGGAAAAAAATAATGATCCTCAAAGCTTTTATATGCATGTTTTCATCAAAGTACTCAACCTGTATTATGTTTGGCTGCATGTGAATAATAATTTAATTTTTATAGAGCATTCATGGGTGTTACAGTTACTCTCCATACAACATTAATAATTGTGTGTAGAAGAAACAGATTATGAATGGAAGGAACAACGTGTCAGCGTGAACATTCGCAAAAGCAAGACTGATAATTAATGTGAAATAGCCATGGGTTGTTTAGGAGGCCTTGCACATGGTCTTAAAGCCATTTGCAAGGCCCTCCTAAACCATGTACAATAAAACTATGGGTTGTTTAGGAGGCCTTGCACATGGTTTTAAAACCATGTGCAAGGCCCTCCTAAACCATGTACAATAAAACTATGGGTTGTTTAGAATGCCTTGCACATTGTTTTAAAACCATAAAGCATGTGCATGGTTTTAAAACCATAGTTTTATACACATGGTTTTAAACCATGGTTTTAAAACCATGCACATGGTTTATGGTTTTAAAACCATGTGGAAGGCCAACATTTTTTTTTATTTTGTTAAGTAAAAACATTACAACATCTCCCCCGTATTGTGTTTTTTTCCTCACCCATATTTTTTTTACAGATGATTAAATTTTTACTTTTTAATTGTTTTGTTAGGTAGGAAGACTACATCTCCCCCATATTAGGTTTTTTTCTGGCCGATATATATTTTGGCCTATAATTAAAAAAATTATTTTTTATTAATAAAAATAACGTTACGTAAGGTTACAAGATCTCCCCCATCCTCGGCTGTAGAGCGCCTCTCGGCGCAACCAGATAATAATTGTCACTTCATCTCTCTTAACCAATCAGAAAACAAAATTTCTATTTTCAAAAATAAAATAAAATAAAATAATAATTTTTAAAATATATAATTTTCAAATAACTTTCAATTTTATTTATTTTTTATAATTTTTTAAAAATTAAAAGATTTAATCCTGAAGAACCATTACATTTGCGGATGAGCCAGCATTCAAAATTGGTAAAATTGACTCAATTAAGTTCAGTGTGGGGTTGCTCCCTAACTACTCGGACTCAGATATAGAGATTGAACAAATGATCCCTATCCAGATTGATCTTTGGAGCATTATTTAGTGGGATCTGGAGGCGTTGTGACCATGAAATTTTTCGTGTTGGTCAAGCAAAAACTAAACTAGTTGATGGCTACTTATTCAACCTCTTCTTAAACTTGGTAAGGTAACCATCAAACTTATATGTCACTCAAGGTTGCCCCAACAACAAACCCAGCCAGACCAGTAATAGCAGAAACATGAGGGAATGAATTCATAAAGGCCTAGACACAACACAAACCAATTACTATATACATATTTCTAAAAAAACCTTTGTGAAATTTTTTTTTAGAATGGCGACACATTCAAATGATAAAATAGATAATTGTGAATGTGCATTCTTAAAAAAGTGGTGCTATGTTTAAATTGTAAAAAAAAATATAAAGTGTGATTGTGTATTTAAATAATCAATTAAAGAAGATTAATGTGAAAATCCCTCTTATTAGTCCCTTTTTTAGAGTAGAGTAGAAGGGACTCTATGAATCAACTTGTGGCCGTTTCAATTAGACTGCACTGAAACCAAGACATATTTTAAACATTTTTCTTAAGTTTTGATTATCAAAGTACTACCATGTTAAAGTATAAGGAAAGTGTAAAATTGTTATAATATTTTTTTTATGAAAAGGTAATGCTCTTGGCCTAGAATTAGAGTCTAACATTAAATGTTATAATACAATGGATTATATTGATACTGATTTCTTTGTGTAGGTGCATCGCCTTGCAAATGATATGAGCATTTCTTTCAACGTGCCTATCTTTTAGATGTTATGGATTTCACGCAACAAATGTTATTCTCATTCCTTCTAGTTTTCTCTTCTCTTACTTATGGAAGGGTCAAGGGTGATCCGCATGAAGAGTAGCCTCAACATTCTATAGCAGAAGTAGAAGTCGCAGTAGATAGAGAACACAAATGCATGCAAGGAAGGAAGGCAAGGAAAAAGGATTTTGCATACGCGACTTGAGACTCTTGACTGTTGTTGCTACAACCACTTCTGTTCGTATTGGTAGTTGTTCAACTTTATTTTTTATAAGTAGCAACTCTTTAATTTACAACCCATTATTCTATTCTATTCTATTAGATTTGATCAGCATTCGAACATGAGTTTGGTATAGATGAACGAAGAAGGAGGTATCACGTGGGAGTAAACTTTCTATCCGACCATTTGCACCGATCGGACGACCAGCAACGTCGGATGTTACAGCTCACGCGAGCCAGGTCGTCCAATCGGTACAAATGGTCGGGTAGAAAGTTTCCTCTGTATCACGTGTACTTGGTGTATGTCAAGTAAGATATATTTCTCTAGACATCTCACTGCAATTCTCCCTTGTAGATAACTAGCTACATGAAAAATTATCTATGTCTAGAATGTGCATGAACCTGCAAATACTATACTACTATTTTATTTGGATATTAATCCCATTGCTGAGACGACACACGACACAGAACCGGGATACTCATACAGAACCAATTCCAGGTTTGCATGTGGGGCCCGCCCGCTCACAAACTTAATTTTGCTCTTAAAAGCATCGAAGTCAAAATACAAGGGGATTTTAAATTACCAATAATAGGGAATTTGTTTCCTTCTATGTACTTCCCGTCTAAGTTGAGATTGAGGAGTCAGGACTAGGTAGAGGCTTAAGCCATGCATTTGCACAATACCTTCCCTTCCATTTATATTAATCAAACTGTGTAAGGTTCTCTGATTTCTACAGTGGATCTTCATTTTTCGGAGTATAAAAGATGCTTACTCTCATATAGAAGAACCTGAGTCAATTCATCGTAGAGTAGAGAAACATTGAAATAGAAAGTTGCTCATCACTATCCTCTCCGAAAACACCTTGAAGACACGTCGAAAAAGGATGAGAGACTATACCAAACATAGGTCATTTTTAATTAAACACCTCGAAAAAAATCAAGGACATCATCTTTAAATTCTATTTACTAACTCTTTCTCATGCAAACGCATCAAACACCATATGCTTAACGCTATGAGCCACTTGGCTATAAAAAATCACCTCCACTGCATGCAACAAACACTTGTCACAGTAATAAATACAGAAGTAAGCTATCTACCTCACTATTTGCACCAGGTTACACCAGACGCTGTCGAGTGGACAACTTATTGCATTCTCACGAAAAACGGCAGTCGCGGCTGCGGAAATTAACTTGAGTTACCATGCAGCACAACCTTTTATTTTTCCCTTTTCACTTTTTCCAAAATCTTGCGACTCAATTACCTGCGACGGAATTACTGCGTGACATAATTACTGTGCTGCGACAGGGCTACTGTGGCTAAGTAACTACGACGGACTATTCACCTCGACACTCGTTTACTTTCACAAACTTACTTTGACTTTGGATTCGATCGGATTTTACTACGACATGAATTAGGTTGCGACCAACTCATGTGCAACTAAGGTTTCACATTGACACAACAACTTTATATTTCCTAGTCTAAGGACTTAGGAATATTAAAAACACTTTTCACTGCAGAAACCTAGGATTAACTGCAACACAACTATACCGCGACTCACTCACAATATCATATACGAAAATAATAAACACAATTTGTGTCGAACCTCTGCGCGTAAAAACTAGAACTTTTACACAGTGAAATAATTATGGATTCCTTGTATCTTTCACTCACAGTAAATGTAAACAACATTCACTTAAGTGAATATGGATAAGATATGTGGCTAACTAAAACATTCATTCAACCATAAAATTAAGGATTTATATTTCTTGTGCCAACATAACAAAACTTACAGTCATAAATACAAACTTGGTATTTACCAGGATGTTTCACCTGTTACAGAGCTTGGCTCATCAACACTTATAAAAACACAGAAGCCTGAGCTATCTACTCGACGATTTGCACCAGGTTGCACTTGACGCCGTCGAGTGGACAACTTACTGCATTATTGAGAAAAACAACGGCCCTGAAAATTAACTTGAGTTACCGCACAACACAGCCTTTTGATTTTCCCTTTTCACTTTTTCCAAAATATTGCGACTCAATTACCTGCGACGAAATTACTGCGTGACAAAATTATTGTGCTGCGACAGAGTTACTGCAGCTAAGTAACTGCGATGGACTTTTCACCTCGACACACTTTTTCTTTCACAAACTTACTTTTACTTTGGCTTCGATAAGCTTTTACTGGGACATGAATTAGGTTGCGACCAACTCATGTGCGACCAAGTTTTCCCTTTGACACAACAACTTTATATTTCCCAATCTAAGGACTTAGGAATATGAAAAACACTTTTCATTGCAGTAATCTAGGATTAATTGTGACACAAGGATATTGCTACTCACTCACAATATCATATAAGAAAATAATAAACAAAATTTGTGTCGAACCTCTATGCGTAAAAACTAGAACTTTTACATAGTGAAATAATTATGGATTCTTTGTATCTTTCAGTCATAGTAAATGTAAACAACATTCACTCAAGTGAATATGGAGAAGATATGCGGCTAACTAAAACATTCATTCAACCATAAACTTAAGGATTTATATTTATTGTGACAAAATAACAAAACTTATAGTCGTAAATACAAACTTGGTATTTACCAGGATGTTTCGCCTGTTACAGAGCTTGGCTCTTTAAAACTTATAAAAACACAGAAGCTTGAGCTTCAAACTCTTCACTGATTTTTTCTTCTTCTTCTCTGCACTTCTCTTCTTTGTGCTATTCTACTTGTCTGTCAATTTCATATTTACAATCTCCTTCATATAGGAAACTTCTACCGACTTAAAAATGCTTCTCTATGAGGCCACCGACTTATCATTAAAGACTGTAATTACTCTCTACCTAGAAAATTAGCTTCAAAAACTAATTCTATTGTCTTATATACGAGCTATCTGACCCTTTATCGTGTTAGACTGTCTGACAGTTTCTGACCTGCTACAAACTCTGATAGATTCGGCTGATGTGCTTATCAAATCAACGAGTAATTAATATTTCCAACACTCCCCCTTAATTATGAGTAGATAAAAAAATTTAAAACAAAATATTACAAAATGTTTCAGAGCAGAAAACATGCTCTGTTTATGACAGAGTTCACTATACATAACTTTTCATTCCCAAATAACTTTGGAGATATTGGAATGTATCCCTTGCCAATGGTTTTGTAAACATGTCTGCAAGCTGATATTTAGACCTGCAAAATTCTAAACAAATTTCTTTGTTTTTCACCAACTCTCTTATGAAACGATACCTTGTGTCAATGAGTTTGGTTTTCTTGTGAAACACATGATTCTTCGACAAGGAAATGGCTGAATTGTTTCCACAGAAAATAGTTGTTGGTTCTTGTTGGTTCTGCGACGTCTTTTAACATTCTTCTCATCCAAACAACTTGACGTGTAGCACCTGTAGCTGCAACATACTCTACTGCTACTAAAGATGGAGTCACTATGGGATGTTTCTTCGAATCCCACGAAACAACACCTATACCAAAATGAAATGTGTACCAAGATGTGTTTTCCCTGTCATATGTGCTTCCTCCATTGTCACTGTCAATATATCCAATGAGTTTAAAGTTTTCTGAAGTTGAATACATTATGCCAAGATCTTTTGTACCACTTACATACCTCAGAATTCTTTTACCTGCTTGCCAATGAGATTCTCTTGGTGACTCCATGAATCTATGGTGGGTTGTTGTGTGAACCCTCTTGCTACCATTCTTGCCTTGGGCTTCTGCACATTCCCATCAACATCTTGCTTGGTCTTATAAATCCATTTGATGCTAACTACATCTTTATCTTTTGGTACATCAACCAGTTTCCATGTATGGTTTTTCTCAATGCATTCTATTTCTTCATCCATGGCTTGTTCCCATACATCTTCTTCAATGGCTTCTTCAAATGTCAATTGATCATCTATTTGAGAAAACAATGCAAAGAGAGAGAAGGAATTTGGTGTACCAGATTCATATATTTCATGTAGAATTCTTGTCTTTACTGGATCTATTGATGTCGAACTGCTTGATGGAGTCTCATGTCCTCTTGGAGTGCTTGTGATAGCATAGCTTGAGCTGCGACTTGTGTTGATGAACCGTGTGCTGAACCATGTCGCAGTGTCATGGGAGTCGACGGTGTTGCGACCAGTTGATTTACTTGTGGTGTTTGAACCACTTCCTCTGTCATGTCTTCATTGTCAACACAATATTGACATTCTTCTCAACGGTTCCATCCCATGATTCATTCTTGACAAATTGAACATCACAACTAATGATTACTTTCCTTGCGATAGGGTCATACAACTTGTATTATTTTGTGTCTTCAGAATAGCCAACAAAAATACATTTTTGTCCCTTATTTTCTAACTTATTTCTTAGTTCATATGGCACATGAACGTATGTGACACACCCAAATTTTTTTAAATGATAAACACTATGATTCATACTTGTCCATGCTTCCACAATAGAATTTGAGCCCAAAATACGATGGCTTCCATGTCTGAAATTCAATAATTACCTGTCGATTCTCTGACAACTTAATTTTTTTTGTCATTGATGGCACAACGTCAGATATTCTACGGCATGCCAATACCCGTCAATTTTTCAATGGACTAAACATAAATCTTTCACCACTAAATTGTTGAGTGTCCGACGTCATGCCATCGAAAATCCGACGTCTCCGCGTCACATATCCGACTTATGTCCGACGTCAGAGTGTCGAAAAATCGACTTATAAATGTCGAAACTCTGACTTGTGTCCGATGTTAGCTCTTCGAAAATTCGACGGGATCTCTTGTCCGAGGTATAGTTTTCTTGTCTAACAAGGGCACTGGAATTTGACGTATCGGTGTCGAAAATCCAACGGGATCTCTTGTCAGATGTATAACCGCCTCGCCGGACTTGCCACTGGAATCCGACGTATTGTCATTGAACATCCGACAGTCTCTCTTGTCATAGGTATGGCCACCTAATCGAACAAGCCACTGGAATCCTATGTAGTGTCGTTGAACATCCGACGGACGCTCTTGTCGGAGGTATGGCAATCTCGTCAGACGGGACCACATGGCGTCGAAAATCCGACGGGAAATTGTATAGTTTAAAAAAAAAATCAGATGTTGCCTGACCATCAACAGATGTGGCTCATGGGAACAATCCTCCTCAACCAATTTTTATAATTTGTTTTCATCATGTGCGTTGGCATCATTATCCTCATAGAACAACTCTAATGGTGGATCAAAGGCTATAGTTTTTTCAAATTCATGGCACACATCCATAACATGAGTAGGTGACTTGACAAAATTTTCAGTTAAAAAATCACCTGCACGACATTTAGACCACCAACCACTTCAAACTAGAATCCAACTTCCTCCTTCCCAATTGATGCACGAGGTTCCAACAACTTTGGATTCTCTAACAATGATGTTAGATTATTTTGATATCCATGTAAGAATTGCAACATTTTTTCCATGAGTTCTTGATTAGACTTCATCTTTTCCAATGAACAACTCTTGAGACTGGAATTATTAACTGTTGGTCTCTCAACAAGTAGTATGAAAGTACTTATGTTGGTCACTCAACAAGTAGTATGAAAGTACTTATCACCGACAACCCATCGGGATAGAAAAATGCACAAATCTGATAGCACTATAAGATCTGAAACAAAATCTGAGTGAGCTCTTATCCCACTATGGGTCTAGATTTAAGTCAACCTTTCAGCCACTACATATGCTTTAGCGTGGGATCTCTTCTAAACATTTTGAGTGATTCTACATGAACACTTATTGCATGATTTCCATAGCATTTCAAAATTTAGTTTAGGAGTTGAATCTTAGGTTCATATGTGATTTACATGTGCCAAGTATATGGTAGACTCAAACTTACAACTTGTACATTTTAATCCAAACCACAAAATATAATATCTATATATATCATAATATCAATGAATTCAGTTTACTAACAACAAAAATAATATTTTAAAGATCTAATATACAACATTAAAGTCTAGCGTAAAGATGACCACAAATACAGAGTTAATGATGTTGTAGCTAACCTCCCTTTTGAACAAAGGTAAATATTTTCAGAGGCTTTCTGAGTTCTTCTCCCCTTCAACTGAACCATTCTGCTTTTCATATCTAGGTTTATTAAAGTAAGGCTTAGCATTTAGTACTAGTCGTTGAATGGAAATAAGGATTTGTAGAATGTTTGATTTTGTTGGGTTCTAGACTTCATTTCCTTTGCATGTTCATGTGTTTAAAAGACTGAGGCAGACTTTCCCACTCTCATACATATTTGGATTCAACCTTAGTTCACCAGAATGGTAGTATACCAATTGCAAATTAATTAAAAAACAATATAAACCCATTAGATATTTCCATATTGAATATCAAAACGAAACTTAGATAACAATTTCAGTTTCAAATCATACAGTTGTAATAATGTGCTTACAGGTGGTGCATCAGGATACCGAAATGGAAAATGAATATCAAAGAAGAAAATCCCATTCTGATATGGAGTCCCAGCTGCTACGGCAACCATGACCCTCTGTAAAAGGGATAAGAAAAGAATGCCTTTCCATAAATGTACCTGGCCTATTTCATTCTAATAGTAGTGATCAACTGCGTCCTTTACACTGTCAAAATGTTTGAACTAACATGACATGTTACTACTAGAACTAGGTAAGCTATGCAACATATCTTCTTTTGTATGTTTTATATCAATTTTACTATCTATCAACTCATCTAAATCAAAATCCACTATTTCTGAGCTTGCTTCTTTAGCTAAATCATAATCTATTGTTTCCCAACTTACTTCTTCAACACTACTTTGGATGGATGAATTGTCTTCATCTCCACAATCTATTTTACAGTCTGCAAATTCTGCAAAATCTGTTACTGCTATTAAATTTTACATGTTAAAATTTAACACCAACTAATCCCCTACAATTTGGACATTCCTAGAGAAAATTAACTCGAAGCCACCAAAACCTAATTTTTTTCCCTAATTCAGAAGAGAACTTGTACAGTTTGTCACTCTATACCTGTGGTACTTCAAGATGTGAATTTTTTTATTATCTCTAATACCCTGATCAATCACTCTTTCTAGAGGTGCTAGCCTTACTTCAATTGGACCTCCCAGTACCTAGATATGAGAACAATATTAACAAGTTTTCGTATTACTCCACTATATAGTTCAACATAAACTTTTATTAATACAAACTTCTAACCATTTCTATTACAAACAAAAAAATAGGGACACTTAGTCAACAATATATACATGGTGCTTGCACAATTATTTTCACAATTTTGCAAAGTAAAAAAAACTAGTGTGGAAAAAGTGCTTAGAGATCTCCCAATGCTACACACAGCTAGAATAGGTGATTCAAAGATACATAAAGTACTCCTCTCACCATGTACTAAGTCATTGCATCACTCAATTAATAAACAGCAATTCTCTAACTCGGTGGTGTACTATAAGTCTACATGTTTGTGTGTAAATTTGATTCCCACTGGTGTCAAGGAATCTCAATTAAAAAACTGTTGTTCAAAAAATGCAACTTAAGCATGCAAGAACCCTATTAATAATTGGGAATGAAAAATATACTTGATGAGGCACAATACCATTCTAGATAGCAAATCAGTGAGCACTCAGTGAGACTGGGTTCCTTCTCGACCTTCCCCTCCCAACAAGTCAATAAACTTCCATGAGACTTATGTGGAGTTCCCAACCCAAACCCCAGGATAGTTACCAGCAAACCAACAAAAATATCATCTATAGCCATAGGGAATCTCAAAGCTGGTTTCTCTTTGTGCAGTTTACCACTCTCCAAATTTTCCTAAGCAGGCAGTCCTCTTCCATTAAGAGTTTCTTCCACCCAAACTTGGATTTTAGAAGTAATGGACCTCCTTGATCTTGATCTGTCCCCAAGATTACAAATCTAGGCCCCTCCATAGACCCAAGTATAGAACGAGGGTTATATGTAGCTTTTTGACTTGATGACCCCCTAGTTATGTGATTTAACTGGGACAGTCGAAATAGCATTATCATAAAAGCTCCCTCAATGAAGTGCAATGAATGTAGAGGTTAATGTACAAGGAAATGATGCATTCCTAAAATAATATGACATATTTTCCCTTCATCAAGAGCTTTATTAACTATTTTAAATGCCACATTAAGTATTTGTGCATGTACTAATAGGTTATGTTTGTGTACAATAACTTAGACTGTAACAATACTTTTTCTTATTTTATTCTTCATTATGAGTTTTTGATGTTGATCAAAGTTTGACATGACAACTACTAGCCAATCGTTGATGTTTTCACAAGCAACTTCAACAATTGGCTATAGGATTACCTAAACATCGTAAGGAGGGCTTCAAGATATTTGTACACCACTAATGGATTTGCGAACAATTGATAATTTATCCGAAGAAACTGTAAACTTTGTTTAAAATAGCAATAAGAGGATAACATGTACCGTGCATACCTTTACAATGTCCTGCATGATTTCCATGCCACTCTGTATAAACAGAAGGCCTTTATAGTTCTCTTCAAATATCTCAACATATGGATCTTGAAGGAAGAAGTGTTCTTGCCCTGCGGGATTCCTCTTCCTCATAGGAAATACTATTTTTGAGATTTCTATACTTATAGCAGCTGGCTAAGAACATGTAAATGCAGAGATTGACTACACTCAGAGATGCTGGAGCCAATAAAAGTAATCTAAATGAGCTTTGTTTAGGTTGTCTACAAACCAGCAACTCCCCTTGTTTCTGCAACTAAGCTTCTCAGTAACTGAAATAAGGATGCTGCTTAGAAAATTACCAACCCCTAGAACACTCAGATACACAGCAATACCCAGAATTTTCATAGTGTCTGGCATCTGATCATAAAAGTACTCTTGCATTCCTACCATTACAAATACATCAGCTATGCCAAATAGCATGTATTGTGGAAGCAGCAGAGAAATACTCAATGCAATTGTTGCATGGGGAATATCTATCAACCCATTATCCTTTGCTACTTTGATTCTTCTAATCTTTGTCAATGCAGTAGCAATCATTGACATAGTGGAGAAAAACATGCCAGTGCCTATTCTGTGAAGCAGAGTTATACCCCGTTCATTCCCAGACAATTTTTTTGCAACTGGAACAAAGATGCAGTCATAGATGAGCACCAATAGAACAACAGATAGGCTAATAAAACATTGTAATATTTCAGGAGGGATTTGGAAGTATGTTCCGATCTTTCTATCCATTTTGATTCCCTGTTTTGTGAAAAATGTGAAAGTTTGTGCATAGACAACCCCAAACATCAAACATGACATCCAAATTGGCAACAGCCCAAGAATAGCTTTCACCTCTTCAATGTCTTGGACTGTGCATAATCTCCAGTTATGGCTTGTTTTGCACTCATAGTCTAATTCATCTTTAATTGTTGCTCTGTCAAGAAACCTGAAAAACAAGAGTGAGGACATTCACACCAAATCTCTCAGTCATCTAAAACTGACCATAATAGGGTACACCCAACAAGAAGCAACATTGAAAAGATTGAAATTTAACAGAAAAAGGACTTACTGACTCATTACACCGTATCCATGTTCAACAGGTAGCAGTATCTTCTCCTATATTCCTAAAGCATAAATTTTCAGTCTGTCCTTCCTACAAAAATATTGTTTCAATTACCAAGAGCTTCAAAATTTCTCTTGTCACATGGAAAATTCACTGACTCCATTAAATTCGATTTGCAGCATTAGGCAACTTTAGAAAGGTCCAGTAATTTTAGTGGCAACTATTTCCTGTACTTTTGTACTAATAAATGTAAAATAACTAATTGTGAACTAGTAAGGACAAGAGAGAATTTACCTAAACTTATCAATAGACAAATACTGTCTGCTTGATCCAGACTTCAAAACTTCTCTTTCTTCAATGACAGCTACTTTATTTAAAATGTTCCACTTATGAATCGTTGCAACAAAGACATGGGCGATTCGAGTGAGAGGACTACCACCAGGCAGTTTATGCCTATAAAATCTTGTCCCACACACGAAGACAAACAATGCTATTGCCATAGTCATAGTAAGAATGCCAAATCCCAGACCCCATCCAACATTATCCTAAATACCACTGCAAATACCAAAGTACCACCAATTGAAAAATGAGCTCTTGTGTTGCTTCTCTTCAGGGTCCTCCTCGTCAAACTGATCTGCACCAAATGCTTGTAAATAGGGTTTTTTCCCTCCTTTCCCCAAAGCAACCAGGTAGATTGAAAAGAAGAAAACCCTAGTCTTGAATGGTGAATATTTGGGGCAAGATTCTGAGCCACTGTAGCATGGAGGGGGCTTGAAACTCCTCAAAGAGGCTGATAAAGTGACCAAAATTAATCCTTGTAACAATCCATTTCATGCAACGTTTTTTATTAGGGTTCTATGCACGAAGTAAAAGAAGACAAAGAACAACCATTTTCAAATAAACGAGGGTTCAATTTACCCAAATACATAAGAAACCTTACGTTATCCATCAAATTTTGAATGAATTCATTGATTGAGTAATTATTTTTATGGAAAACAAATCATGTTTACAAAAATTTGTAGCTTTTACATACTCTCCATATCTCAATGTTTCCTTCCTATATTTACTCAGCCATAGCTCTGATAGGAAGGATCCCATTTATATTCAAATGTTCTATCTATTCTGTACATTAAGTATTATCAAAATATATATACAGCCCATGACATGAGCAATGAGGAATAATGATTACAACATTCCTCTTTTTAGTGCGTCTTCTAAAATGTAGTATGAATGGATAAAGAATTATATTGTACTCTCAATGAAGTTCATCCTGGGATTCCAAGAGCTTAAGGTCTTCATTTTGCAATTGTAGATCTTTTATCACATTGTAGTTTAGTTCATGGTAGACATGAGTAAAAGAGAGATTAGCAATGTGATCAGCAATTGGTCCAGATGATGAATTCATTGATTGAATAATTATTTTTATAGAAAAAAATCCTATTTTCAAAAAATGTAGCTTTTACATACTCTCCATAGCTCAATGTTTCCTTCCTATATTTACTCAGCCATAGCTCTGATAGGAAGGATCCCATTTATATTATAATGTTTTATGTATGCTCTATTAAGTATCATCAAAATATATATACAGTCCATGACATCAGTAATGAGGAATAATGATTACAGCATTCCTCTTTTTAGTGGGTCTTCTAAAATGTAGTATGAATGGATAAAGAATCAAAGAAATGTAGTATGAGTGGATAAAGAATCGGATTGCACTCCCGATGAAGTTCATCTTGGGATTCCAAGAGCTAAAGGTATTCATTTTGCAATTGTATATCTTTTATCACATTGAAGTTCAGTTCATAGCAGACATGAGTAAAAGAGAGATCAGCAATGTGATCAGCAATTTCCTACATATAGTGTCAGTGGTGTAAGTGAAAAATGTATATTTTGTTCACTGCTCTTCCATTTAATTATAAGCATGGATTCACCCAAACTTGGAGTAAGCTGAGATTCTTTTCAATAACTAGCAATTATACAGATACAGGATTATCCATTTCTTAATGTTGGAAACTTTAAAAAAGCCAAAGGGATGTCTAAAAGTTAGCCCAGACAGGTCATCATCAACCCTGGTTTTGACAAAGGGTTTAATCTTCAAGTTTGATTCTTTGAAAGTAAGCTCCACGATGGCTTTATTGAGTTGGTCCAGACGTAGTCAATCCTCAAACAATAACGTAAGATCGTGTGCCAGCAATATGAGGTTTACTGTTCATGAATGTTAAAAAAATGAACACCCATCTTTCACACAACTCTATAATAAACAATACTATCATATAACAGTGTAAAAAATTCCCCACATGATTTACTTGGAACCATACCTAAGAAAGTTTCATAGCACGATGTATAGTTAATGTTGCATATCTAAAATTATTAACATACATGGAGAAGGTCAACTGTGTAGTCAACATTAGTATGAATCTCTCCTCGAATATGAATTTCCTTCAATCCAAGTACCATATTAGCTATGGCCAAAGCTCGAGATGCTCCAAAAGCAAACATGTGACCTGAAACTCATAACTATTTGTTATCAACAGTACATACCTTTAACAGAAGCAATTATTAAGCCACTGAAAAATAAATGTGTACATACCAAACTGAGAATCTGAAAACTCATGGATTCCTCCTCCTAACTGCAATGAACATGAAAATAAAATGAGTTTATTTTAGTCAAAATCATGTTACAAATTTCAACACTTTTAGGATTTAGGTATGGCATGGTAATTTTAGTCTTTTTGGGAAACTTTGACAGCTACATTATCTGAAATCCATGATTCACGAATGTGCAAATGGAAACCAGAGGATGTGATGCAATAGCTAGTTAAAGGAATCACAGGGCACATGAAGAATTGTTTTTCCCACTTTTCACTGTATGTGATTGAAGTTAGAATCTTGCCACCAAGGCAAGAAAAGACTAATAACCCTGCTATAGAGAAGGGCATGAAGTAGATGAATTTATACAGATCCTACCAATTTGTAGAGAGCTTTTGCATCACAAAGTCATTGCAATGACCCACTACTTCCTATCCCATATGGCATTCCATGAGGCAAGAGCATGCTCCATGTATTTGGAGGGTGAGATGCAAGAGAAAATATGAAATAGCAATTCAAGTTAAATTATGTACAAAGAGAGGTCAATACCTTAACAGAAAAATATGCCCATACATTTGGCTTGCTTTCAAAGTTGAGTTCCTGCAAATATTTCACAAATACAAGACAAATTTCAAGCACAAAATAACTATCCACAAAAGGTATCTATGTTTTAATTTCTAAAAAACAAATTCCAATTTATTTCCACCCTAATATCTCTCTATAAGTGTCCCTAATAGCATTGTTTCAGACCTGTACTTTGCCACTGGTAGGCTTAAAACCATCATCAGGATCTTCACTTGTCACACGGGCTGCTACATAGTGTCCTTTTGGTCTGACAGATTCTGCCAAGTCAAAATCAAATGGAATAGCTTTCACCGCTGTCTTCCGCCAAGCATCATAGCCTGTTCCTCCTTCCTTTCCATAAAATCTTCTTATTTCTAAGGCATACGAACACCAAGAACATCAGCGCATAGTAGGTTTACATCAGTGTCATCATAAAAGAATATCAACATAGATAATTCAACTTGCAGCCTTACTAAGTGCATACTAGGAATCTTCCAAAGAGGAATGCCCATGCATATAACAACTTGGGCTGCAAGTAAGTTCATTTCAGCTATCCACTCTGTAATAGGATGCTCAACCTACGAAGGCATGTCAACTTAATAAAGAAACCATTCTATTCACCTCAAGACAACTAGAAATTCAAATCCAACATTATTAGTTCCATGCTCATAATGCTTACTGAAGCAAATTCTATATACCTGTAAACGAGGATTCAGTTCTAAAAAATAATACTTGCCAGAGTCCATGCTATAAAGATAATCAATAGTTGCAGCCCCAATATAGTTTACACACTTTGCAAGTCTCCGTGCACCCTGCTCTAATTGCTTCACAGTTTCAGGTGGAGCAACTGTAATTGGACCCTCTTCTATAATCTGCAAATAAAAAAGAACTGGCATCCTTAACAAAAATTGCATACCCAGTGCTTAGTAGTAATGCTGAAATAATGTGCATTTAGTGATAAGGGTAACAGGCTTCCTTATTCTATGGCCTTAGTGATAAGGGTAACAGGCTTACTAAGTCCAAATTGTAACTACCTAAGTAGGAAAACTCTTTTTTTTCTTTTTTTTGATGTTCGTGATGCCCAACCACCAGGTAACCCTTGGAATATCAAGGTAGGTATGCCTTGTAAAATCCTCATCCTCTGTGGCAAGTTTTAGCTATAGAAGATTTCGTCAATGCTTGCAAGTTGCAACCTTTTCACTACCTCAAAGTCCAAGAAAGAGTTTTTATGATGTAATATTCAAAAGCAACAATCATAGCACTCCTACTTTTACACAATTAAACTACCCCTCCTATGACATGAAAAATAATTTAGAGGTTGGAAAAGTATAACACTTTTGAGATGCACTCAAATAAGCATTCACAGCATTCTTGTTGAAGAAGGTGAATTCCAAACTGATCTGCTAGTAGAATAAGGGGAAGCAACAAGGAACCCAAGTCCTGTCTTTCATCCATATCCAACTTCCCACTGTACATGAAGTGCACCATATCTAAAAATGCTTCAGGGGAATCATCCCTCAAGCAGACTTCTGAGGCATTGCTTTCACTCATCCCATTTGTAAAGATCTGCCAAGTAATACAACTTACTTTCTCAGTCCCATTTAATAACCTCTGAATAAAAGGGAAATTTTAGTCTAACAAGTATCATAGGTACAGTACATGTATACAGTTTAATATCCAAACTGGATATGAAAATAAATTATTTGCACACATATATATCATTCAAAAACGATGATAGATTTAAATGCAAACCCATAGGTTCCAGAACTTTGGTACCTCCATAAAGGACTGCAATTGAGCAAATATCATATTTATAATATACTAATGGAAAATGAAAATAGGATCTAAGGGCAAGCAAGTTGAGAATATAACCTTGGAAAAAGGAGCACTCCAGACACTCAAAACAAGTTTGTGTGCTTGGACAACCAAACCATGCCCCTCGATGTAAACATCAACATCGGTGTTTTTGCCAGTTTCAAGCAAACTTTTCAGCTTTTGCACATCAATTGGAAAGTCAGATGAGAAAGTTGGGCAGTTCTACAAAAAGGTTACAGGACTGGAATGGAGTAATTCCAATTTATGATCCTTCCTCAGAGGCGTGTCCTTGAGTGCATCCTTCATCTGCTCACACTGGACCACCAGGGACTCAACACCAAACTCTTCACTAAGTTCACTCAATGCCCCCACTTGGAACTCTGAAACCTTGAGTAACAAAAACAATATTCCATCACTAAAGACCATACCATAACAGGAAAAAATAATTCTATCACCCATAAGCCCACACTAATTTTTATCATTATCACAGGGCTATATCAACATAAAAGAACTAAATGCCAATTTTTATCATTATCACAGGGCTATATCATCATTACAAGGCTTAGGGATATTTTCATCAAGTGCTAATAGACTGAGGCAAGAACAGAAAAGACATAGGAGAATAAAGACACAGGGATATTTTGCTCCATAAAATTTTGGACAAAATAACAGTGACAGAGCAGACTGTTGATGCCTTTTCAGACATGTATATAAGTGTTCTATTCCTTGGATTTATGGAAGACTCAAATCCTACAAATACCCATCTACAGCATGACTTCTTAGATTTCTAGAGGCCTGTAAACTGGTAGCAGATTGGCAGCAAAACAAGGATGTTTTCAGCAGTAAATATGGGCAGGAAGAGCACTAAATCTGACTGCAAACTTGTCCTAGTAGATATGTTTGGTTTTGAACAACTCTATTGCTTCTTGACACTTGGAGATGATCCAATGGATGAGATCCATGTCGATCCATGGGAACACAAAACCAACATGCTTGATTTCCAACAAGAGGCGCACAACTATGTATCAAGTCACCTGTATATACCCGAACTCCAACAATGTACCTGGATTTCACAATGAAGCCAGGATCTGTTCTTCACCAACCTGTTCCAGAGGGTTGGAATGCATTTGTCTATGTTTTAGAAGGTGAGGCAATTTTTGGAAATCTTGCATCATTAGCTATTGGTGCTCACCACATTGTTCAGTTGGGCTCTGGCAATGGATTGAGTATCTGGAACAAGTCAAACATTCCTTGCAGATTTGTCCTAATTGGGGGCCAGCCACTGAATGAACCATTGGTTCAATATGGTCCCTTTGTTATGAACAATAAACAGGAGATAATTCAGGCTATTGAAGACTATCAATGTTCCAAAAATGGATTCGAAAGAGCTGTCGGCTGAAGTTCTGATCCTGTTGGGCTTAGTGATGCTGAATAGACTCTAGAGAGCATATTGATTCAAACTATGATACCAAAATCACTATTGTTGACATGGCCTCAGGAGCACCAGATATATGCTTTAGAAGTACATTCACATAGATGTTTCCATATATTGTTTTGTTTGTGATCCTCAATTTGTTTCTTGTTGAATTCATTCATTACATTTTCAACCGGTACAAAATATTCCGCATTGTAATCAACTGTTAAGTTATTCTAATAGCAAATTGTTTCATTCTGCTTTAATTTAGTAGAATGATTTTGGAAATTAACTCCAAGGTTTTTTCATAGCATTTTATGGGATAACTGTCTACTAGAGTTAAGGATTGTTACATTGCAAAATCCTTTTTTTCGTATATTATTGATTCTTAAGAATGTTATTTGAACTTTTGCTTATGGTGAACCACTGTTGCAGGCAGTGACCCACATAAGTTGCCAAGGTTTGCTTTTGATTTTGTAAGAACTGAGATGCATTGAGCTTGAAATTGTGGTAGAGGGCAAAATCTGGAATTTAACAAGAAGTAACAGGATTCAGAAAAGGATATTATTAATCAGTTGGATCAATTTTATGGGAAAACTTGGTGAAGAACAGCTCCCGGCTTCATTGTGAAATCCAAGTACATTGTTGGAGTTCGGGTATATACAGGTGACTTGAGTTTGTCCCCAAGTGGCAGGCTGCCTATTTTCCACAGCTGTCTGTTCTTGTTCTAAGATAAAAAGCATCACAGTCATTTTTAGACAAAACCAAATGCTAATGTCACTTCATTGCAGAAACCACAAATAAAGCACCAGGATAACAAAAGCAAAATGTCAATGTATACTTACCAGGTTTTTCCATTTATGATAGATCCTTGTCATGTCCTGCTTTTTCCATTCTTGCAAGTCAAATATATTCATGCCATATTCCCACGTACAGGAATTTGGGTCAAAGTCCCTCACAATAAGAGGATTTGAGAAATTCAGAGAAATTCAGAGGATTTGGAAAATGATCTGCCCTTCCCTAACCACATCACATGAACAAGGTCTGCTACCCAGACAATATAAAGAGTGAAGAGATTTTCCCCTCAAACATTTTGTATCCCAATATATCTAGAGTTAAAATGATCTAGAATCACAAATAACATGACCTTATTAGAGATTAGAATACAGATACCCACTTGCAGATTGCCCATTTGAAAGGAATCCTTGTAACATTTGCATGAAGAGCTTCTTGAACATCAACCCTGCTTAACTATCCATTTGCATATACTTTAATACATGGGTTATATCCACCGTAAAAGAACCTCATTGTTCTCCTTGAGACCTGCAAGTACTTTTCAAGAAAATTATAAAGTAAAAGGAAAAGAGAAATATAAAGTAAGCTTCCTATACTTTTCAATAAAACCAAACAAACATAATTTTCATCTCTTTCAAATTAACGCTCCATTATTCACTGTGTTAAAGTTGGTCCTCGAGAATCATCAAATTCCATGTACAATAACAACATGATAAGGTAATGTACAATAGATATCAACAGTAAACAATCATAACCAATATTTGAATCAAGCATATACTTAGATTTTTCAGATTTGATCTTGTCACCGAAGGGACAAGTCAATATAGACAAACAATTTATGTACCTTGTGAGAGATCCATAGAGGGTTAAAGCATAAGCATACGTACAACATACTGACCCAGAATTCTTAGTCAACAAGCACATTCATACCCAGTACAGTCAATCTGTCAACACAGTCATGCTGGGTAAGGATGCAGTTACATACTACAGAGACACACAAGCATACTTTGCACAATCATGCTTGAAAAAACACAGTCCACCCACAAAGTGAAACTCAATGTCACACTGGGGAAGACCCCACAGTCCACACAAGAAAACATGCTCATGGTCACCTCATGGTCATGCTAGGGAAGAACCCATAGTCCACCCAAGAAAACTGATCATGGTCATGCTGGAGAAGTACACATAGTCCACCAAGAAAATAGATCATGGTCACGTTGGGGAAGGACCCACAGTCCACTCAAGAAAACATATCACAGTCATGCTGGTGAAGCACCCACAGTCCACCAAGAAACAGATCACTTTCACGCTGGTGAATGACCCAAATTCCACCCAATAAAACAGATCATAGTCATGCTGGAGAAGGACCTCTCAAGGTATCACTAAGGAATAGGTTTTTTGGCCTTGTTGAAGGACCCACAGTCCACCAAGAAAGTGCAAAGAAACAAATCACGGTCACGCTAATGAAGGAGCCACATTCCACCAAGAAACAGACTCACGATTCCACTGTGGAAGAACCCATAGTCCACCCAAGAAACAGGCCATGGTCACGCTGGGGGAGGACCCAAAATCCAACAGATTCATGGTCACGCTGGTGCAAAGTGATCACATGGAAGGTGTAACAAGGAAATCCCAGTCATGGGGATGGTGTAGCAAGATATCACATGGAGCATCAACACAGATCGTGCAAAGATCACGCAGAGGGAGAGAGTTCAGTAATGCTCCTTAAGGTAAAGTATCAAAACATTAATAAACATCACCTATGGACAAAGTAAGATAAAGGATCATGAGGTGATCATGAGTCAACCCAAGTGGCCACATCAAAACAAACAAAAAACCCAAAAGGTCAAGGTGAACCATATAAGGTGGACATGCAACTCCTTTATAGGACCAACAAGACCAATAATATGTTCTCTCTCTCAAGGTACATTGTTTAATATATTTTTGTCATCATTGTATAAGATTCATTGGTTATAGAAAGTAGAACCAATCATACCCACTCCATACCACAACAGGTGCACAACAATGAGTTTTATAACAAGAGATTTCCACACCATAGCCATCTTTCGAATCAACAACAATCACAATTTCCTAATGAGTTAATATGCACTCCACACAAACATGACGAAATTAAAGAACATGATATGCCATTTAAGAAAAAAATTAGAAAACAAATTTCAAGAAACACACATTAAGTAATATTCCATTTAAGTATTGAAGTAGCAATATGGGCATGGGCACCAAAATTTGACAAACAAAAACTAGTTTCATCCTTTTGAGAGTAATATTAAACATAATTGTTGAACTAGCGAACAGTTCAGCAACCCTCAAGAACCATTCTTCAAGAACACATAGAGAAATATTTGACAATCGATAACTTCACATAGAGTTATCCCAACCGTTCGACATCCGAACCATTCACCGCACCCGAAGATAAGATAAATTAAAATGAGTATGAAATTTATACAAACGAATCAACAATAATACAAAAAATACTACTTCATAAATAAGTTATAAGATAGTAGTACAAAAGATAAGATAAATTAGAATGGTTTGAAAAATTCACCCTATTTAAATTTTTAATGAAATCCTCAAAAATTCTATGGTCACCTTCTTCTAACTTGTATGTGTCTTTCTTGATATTGTATGATAGGTTTTCCGTTGCTATAACAGATTCAAGTTGTATGAATAGATGATCTATTGAATCATACTTGTACATGCGTTGCCCCTTTATTCTATTATACCAACAACATTGAAGCTCAACACCTTCAGGCCTATCCAAAAGATCAATGTCATTATGGTAATCAAACACCATATTACCATCCTTCTTTCTTATTCTTTGAACTCTTCCAATGTACCAAGTCCCAGAAGAAACGCCCTGTTTTGTACTTTGAGATACACCTTTTCTTGTAGTATGTTCGGCTATAGCTATAGACTCACTCTCAAAAAACACCGTACAATCTGATCCAATTCCAAAACCAATTGCAACACCCTTTTTTGGGGCCCTCTCATCTCTCCTGAAGTATACTCCATTCCTCACTTTAGTCAATTTATCTTTCGATAATGTCGGTTTTCCATTCAATTTACTAACCAAACAAGATTTGTACATGTCCTTTCCATCGAGCTCCACCACTGGTTTGGTAGATATGTTTACATTTTCATCACCGGAATCTAAAATTCCATCCAACTCATGCCTCCACTCACTTTCCATCGTTTTCAATTCACTATCATTGAGTACCATAAAAGACGAAGATTGGAATATGGATGTCGAATGACCCGATTGAGAATTATCAACTACTTCATCCACATCTTCAAATGTTGGAACAATGTGATCCTCTATCCATGGTTTAAACCACTAAGAATCTTCTATGTGTCTTTTTTGGTTGCATGCCAAGACCTTGTAAAATTCCCTGTGCATCCTCCAATCCTATCTTGAGAGCTTCTATAATTTTATTATCGGTGGAAATTGAATCATATTGTGAAAAGACATCACCTTCCTCTACTGTTTGTTGATGTAATTTGTTCCAGATACTCATTTGTTTCTTATGAGATTTATTGAAACGAAGCCCTTTGGGATTGGATTCTTCTTCAACAACTCTATTAAGGGTTCCAATAGCATGAAGTAAGTCAACAAAATCATATGCCCTCTCTACTCCAACCATGCCACCGACCTTGCTAAAGAAGTTCTCACATACATCTGACCCAGTCAGGTGCAATGCACATGGTAAGTTAGAGTATTGATCACGAAATAATCTCATCAACAAAACCGCAAAGTGACAAGAAATTTTCACATCTTGATATGCCTCTCTACTAATGAAATTAATGTTGACATTAGTATTTTCCTGTTCTCTGACCCAACATAGCCATAAGGTGAAGAAATGATGGACTCTTGAATAATTTCGCACTCTTTCCCAAAGATTTAAACTAGGAGACAAAAAATTATCAATATAGTCAGCAACGATTGCTATATAGGTCTCTGTACCCGATGTCCTCTCTATCCTCCCACCTATACATATCATTTCCTTCAAGCACCTCTGGACATGCCTTGAAGCAATGCGTTGTGCTGAACCCCAGTTTTGGTGATCAATCCTCTCTATATCCTCAATTTTAAGGTTGTGGTCATCCACTTTAAAAATGTTATAAACCATTCTTACATGGTTAAAACTAATCAACTCTTTTCTAACAATCAGATCTCATCGACCACTAAACAAAGGATTCACTAGCTTTTTGCCATTGTGGATGTAATCCTGGTCATGAAGTCCTATTACTTTAAAGCCATCATTAAACCTAGTTAGTCTCCACCCTTCCCAAGGAATTTGATATCCCATGCCTATCGTTGAGTAATAATCCTTCAACATAAGCATTCTTCTCCTACTATCCCCATCTGAGGAATGACCAATAATAGGTCCTAAAAAATATTCCACATGTTTCTTCCATAGGTATTCTACTTTTTCCCATTGTTGATGGACAAAATTTGCATCAAACCTGTTGCACGTTGGATGAACAACCACAACCAAATGAGGAAGCTTCTCATGTAAAGGGTTTGCAATAATAACACGTGCATAATGGCCAATCACACAATTCTTGAAGGAATTTATAATAATCTCATAGCCTGCAGTGCCCTCACCAACTGTCACCAAGAAATGTGATTAGCACTTATGTTCTTCTTTCTTACCACAAAAACCCACCAATGTATCACTTTTTTCTACCCACCTTACATATTTTTTCACAACAGTTTCATCTTCAGCAAGGCATACGGGAATTGGGCCCTCTATACCATGTTTGGCTTTATAGGGAGCATAAACTTTTTCGATTGTCTCAAAAATGTACTCTTGCTCCCCTGGGATATATGTCAATGATTTTCTAACTTGCCTTAAAGTCGTAGATATCGAAGGGCCATCCAGATTCAAGCTAATAAAGCTATGTAATCTAGGACCTCCCCATAACTTAATCATCTCAAAAATGGATTGAGTGGATGCACTATACCTTCTACCCAAATTTGAACGAACTAGGTTGTGAAATATATCTTGAACAAATTCCCAAACTGCATCTTTACCTTGTAATTTTCCTTGCTTATGAGCTTCACACACATCCTTGCGAAACCTGAACACATCCTTCCTTCCTGCAGATTCGAACAAATTTTCCCTTAGAGAACTTGTTCTTATAGACAGTGTAGCAACCTTTGTCCTCTCCCATGAAAGAGATCACATTGTTAACCTATGTGTAGCATTTGCTTCTCTTGCAACAATTTTGAGTTCAGTTTGAGTCAAATGGTCCAACCTTATCCCTTTCCCTGTATCTCTCCCATGTCTTTTCATGTTGCTCCTTGATTCACGATATAATCGCATTCAAAAGTCATCACAATTAGGTATAATCTTACAAAAATTGCATGTCAATTAATCAAAAGGTATTCCTGTTTCAGAAACCCTCTTGCAATGAATATGTCTGTATGTACCATTAATAGTGCATTCAATACCATGATAATTTAGTGTTCTCCTGGTATGTTTCTCTATGGCCCACATTTTTCCACCACGTTGGTCATCCATTAGAACGTTCGTGTCCAATCTCTCCCCTCTTCTCTCAAGATAGGGATCCCAATACCCCCAACATAATAATATTGAGGGAGGTATTTGTCCTAGAACAAGATCATAAAAAACACATTGGTTAATGATCTACTAACTGCTACTAACAAGTAATAATAAATAAAGCAATGTGCATATTCAAATTCAAATTAAATTAAAACTTGGGTAATTTCCACACCTGAAGTAGAAGGATGTGGACGTGTAGAAGCCCCATGTAATGGTGATGGTAGTGATGGGATCAAGAACTTAGACAAACTTTGTTGGGACTTTTCATTGGTAGGCTTCTTCGGTCTCCCAACTGTTCCACTCCTCAACACAACTGTATCATGTGAAGCCTCAACTGTAGTATTAGTAGTGCGCTTCTTTGATTTCATATGTTCATTTAGAGAACTGACAATATTACCACTTGCCGGCACCAAAGAGAAACATCTATTGCATCGTGTACATTCCACTCTTACTTTTTTCTTGTCCTCGTAGTTTGCAAGTGTTGCTTCCACCACCTTGAACAAATTAGGCTCTTGCGTTTGGTTGAAATCATGTAGAAGTTTGATTTCTTGATCAATCTCAAGTTGATCTCTAGCCACTGTTGTCTGCTTTTCTTTGTTACCTGAAGGAATTTCACACATTTCATTAATTCCCAACATTGAAATTTGATGTTGATGGGACCCTGTTTTCGTATGATTGTTTTTGAAGTTACGAATTATTCGCGCTGCCAAGGATACTTCCCCCGTTCCATAATCAATGCCATAGATTTCACAACGGATCTTTATATTAGGTTTTCCATTTTCTAAATATACCTTTAGTGTTAGCTTCTCCTTGACAAACTCTTCCATTAATCTGTTCACTTTATGTTTCCAAGATGCCAATACATTAGGATCAACCACAACTTGTTCCACTGACTCAGACACATTACCAACTCTTGGTTGTTTATGCATAGGTTCCTCCACATTCCCTTCAATGTTTTTAGAGATTGGCGTTCCCTCCATTACATTTGATTCCAATGTATCAACAACCATTGTGCATACTTTCCTCTTAATTCCTACATTTGTTGTTGTAGGTTTCCTTCTTTCCTCTTGCAATGCATTTAAAGGACATCTAGTTGAGCCAATAATAAATTCAAAAGGATATTGAACGACTTCATCATTCAGAATTTCAGAACAGATATCAGCATATGTACAGCCTTTTTGACACTGGACCGTGCCATAGGGACAATTCTCTTCACCAATAAAAATTCCAAAGTCCACAATATCACTTGGATCAATCTGCATTTACGTCCATGTGTACCTTTCAGTTGGGTAAGAAATGAATAAAATTATAACATTTTTTTCAAAATTTTGGATATAAGAAGGCTACGAAATGAGGTGAGTGCATCCATAAATAAATGAAAAACAAAAAGTAATTCAAATTTACACATGCATATTAGTTCATTAATAAAACAAAGAGCTAGGAAGCAAAGTATGCACTTTCAATTCAAATATCTAAAAAGGATGAAGAAATCTTACTATCGGGATGAAACACCTTGAAGAAAAATGTATTGTTAGTGGCTTATTCAAATAGCCCTCCCTAAACTGAAGAGTCAGCTTCAACGTACCTGCAAAATATCAAAAGGTGATCAAAACAAGAGATGAAAAAACATAGAGGTGATCAAAGGTCTTTGTTCTTTTTGGAATTTAGTCTTGTTCTTTTTTATGGAAATGCCCCAAGCATTACAATCCACTCTAGGGAATGATAAAAACACATTAATTGACTAATATTCCCAACCTGCAAGCCTAAGCCCTATTCTACATGGTGTTTGGCCTTGGGGTAAGAAAAAAAACTTAGTAATAAGTGAACTCGCCTAATAAATGAAGAATGGTCCAAGGAGAGATCAATTTGTTCAATAGTCACTCACAAAGCTCAAGTAAACCATTTTGGAAACTTCCCACATAAATGCAACAACTCTTAAATTCACTCCCTAGATCTTTGAGATCAATTTTGCATCCAAATGGTGAAGATTACGTAGTTGGTAGAGCTTCCACAGCTCAACAACACAATGAAATTGCAGCTATAACACTTTAAGCGACCTAAATCTCTCACATTACTGTGAATAGGTATTGTAGCTCTAATGACAGGTAACAAAGAGAAATCGACAAGATTTTGGAAGGGAGGCATTTAATTTCACATCATAATCTTAATATGCATACTCCTTTTATCATCAGCATTGTAGACCTAGTCAAACTGATGTAGACAGTGCTGGAATTACTCTTACACAAGTTTTTAGCTATGTAGAAGATATGTGATGGCACATCCTTTGTTAATGTAACATTGTACTGGTCACCTTTTGGTAAACAAGGCACATATACTATAGAAGGCGTAACATGTTTTATAAATGTTATATAATTTGAAAAAACTGAATTATCAAACTTCATGTAACGACAATTAGTATTAAATATAGTTCTGAAATTACTCTTCTTCTATTAAATAATTTAGCTATGTAGAAGATATGCTATGAAATATTCTCTGTCAACATTGGACTGGTCACCTTTTAGGTTGTAAGCAAGGGGCATATAATAGGATGCATAAAATGTCTTTTTAAGGTTATAATATGCCAAAAATGAATTATCAAACTTCATATAAAGACATCTAGTTCAAAGACTCTTCCAGATAGCTACATTGAGAGGTCAGATAACCAACTTCACCACCAAGATCAAAATACCAAGGAATACATCCCAGCTTCATCCTGACTTCAGAAGATGTCTACAAGGGAATATAAGAAGAACCCAGTCATGGCTTATCCAGGGAGGCACTTATGGACCTGCCAAGAAACTGATACAACAGGCGATCAACATTTGCCTCAGACATCCAAAGGATGTAAAAAATCTAAATTATGTCACTCTTGAAAAAATAGACATCAAAGATGTCAAAGACTCAAATTAAAAGAGCTTCATCGATCCATTCCCCACTATTTCACCTTCACATATTTCAGTGAACTGTAAGAGGCCAGATGCCATAGAGAGTGCCTCATTGGATAAGCCATCTGCCTTCTTGTTGTATTCTCTATAGACATGAGCAAAATCAAGGGAAAGAAAGGATGATTCGAGATTCCTGATATTTTGACACCATCCATATTCCAGGCTATACTAAAGGCATTCTGACAAGCTACACCAGCTTGGATTGAATATGGAATGCCAGAAACAACAATGTGATCAAAACAAAACTTAAATCTAACTACCTTTTAAACAGAACAGACTCAAAATTTTGATAAGCTCTGTTTTTTACTATTGCCATCTGCTAGTGGAGAAATGATTTCATTGACATGCATGTTGGAAAATAGGAAATGATTACTATTTTAAGCTCTGTTTTAGCATGAGAGTTAAGAAGATTTTCTTCATCTTGTGTCTCAGTACCATCCATATTTTCTTCACCCAGGATTTTCCTTCTGCGGGCTGAACCATTATTGGACTGATCCTTACTTCCCTGCTTTCTCTTCGAAGATCTTTTGGTTGGCTGACTACTTCCATATTTCAATGTCTCCCACTGCCTTTCTTCCTTACTCTCTCCTAAGAATTCAAAATCCTGAGCTTCACTTAACTCTTTGTTGGTTTTATTAGATTTTTTCACTGATTTTGAAGGAGTACTCTCCACATTTCTAGCAGAGAGCAGTGGGCACTGTGGATTTGATTCTTCAATTCCCACATTCTGATGAGTTCAAAATAAATTGTCAGAATCATCCTTGAAGTTGCATCCTCCATTACCAAATATCACTAGAGAAGCATGTCAAGGCTCAAAACCAATTTGACAAAGAATTCAAGAAACGTGAGAAATATTTTTTGATGTTAGAGTTAAGCATTTCATTTATGTTTATAACAATATATAGGTCATGATATATGAAATATGATAACTATAGATGATAGATATGAAACTTCAATGAAAAGAGGGTAACTTCTCCGGTTACTACTAGTAATTAGATAATACTTTATACTAATTACTAAAACAATTTGCAGATGCTTTTTTCCTTCCATTTGCAAATAGGCATAGTATAGTAACTAGTATTTCTAACTAAGTTGCCAAGGGCAAATAAAAATTTTCTGATTATTCAGCCTTACGAGTTTGATAGATTGATATATTTAGGCGCCAATTTCATCATGCACAGACCTAATTCTAAAAGAGAAGAAGAAGAATGAATTCAAACAAGACACTAAAAAACCATTACTCAATTGACAAACAGTATCAGGGGTTATAAAAGATTAAAATCATATGAATATTTTTTTCAGGTTGGGTATTGAATAGTCCTTTTCAAAACTCACGCTTGAAGGGAACCAAGGTAGAGGAACATGCTGCAAAACAGGGGACATTTGTGTGAGATTGATGAAAATCACTTATCAATGACCTATATGAGCCAAAATTAATTCCCAACCAACATCTTGTTCTAGGGATGCAAAGGAAGCCTCATAATATAACAACACAAAAAAACTCAAACTTGGGAGAAATCCAAGTTAATATATGTGACTTTAACACATCTCTAAATTACAATCTAAATTTATCATAAACATAACTCTCTTATTGAAAACCATAATGGGAGATTCTAACATGTTCTTTCAAGATACTAGACAATCCATAGATAAGACTTTCGTGTAGAATTTAAATTCAAGACTAGCTTGGAAAAACAATAATGATCCTGCACCAGACATGTGATTTTTCTCCCACTCTAACAAACAACAAACCAAATCCATATAAGGTAAGATCATCATCATGTCTAAGGACATAATCCATAAATTATTTTTATTCCGCTCTCTATCGAAGCTTTGCAAAAGAATCCAAAGAATTTTAGTGAAAAAAATACTTAATATCAGAACAATTGAAAATATTTATTGTTGTAGACCATGAGTTTCTACATTAAATAGAAACTTAACATTGAAAAACATGGAAACAACACAATACCTGTTGTTTGAGGGATGATTTGGACGGCACCCTTGTCCCTGAGCATTTGTCTAACTTATGTGGATATGATGGCATGGTAAGCCTCTTTCTAGAGTTTAGGATGTAATTCAAGTGTGTATTCTGGAACCCTAATTCATCACTCATACTAGCAGAATAGAGTTGACTGTCGGTTTGAAGATAGCAGTCTGGGCAGGAAATACTAAATGTGGCACATTTTAGAGAGGACATTAAGGGCAGCAGCTACAAGGATGTTTTTAGGTTTTGCTCCAGAAAATTTTGGACAAAATAGCAGTGACATAGCAAACTGATGATGCCTTTTCAGACATGTCTATAAGTGTGTTATTCCTTGGATTTATGGAAGAATCAAAGCCTACAAATACCCATCTACTGCATGAGTTCTTATATTTCTGGAGGCCTATAAATTGGTAGCAGATTGGAAGCAAAACAAGGATATTTTTCAGCAGTAAATATGGGCAGGAAGAGCACTAAATCTGACTGCAAACTTGTCCTAGTAGATCTGTTTGGTTTTGAACAGCCCTATGGTTATACTTGTATGATTTTCAGAACTGTTGGCATTTCCTGTGGCAGATTTCCTATGGAAACAACACAATACCTGATGGTACCAGGAAAACAGAGGAATAATGACTACTTCATAAATATTTTTTTATTTAGTAGCTACTCCAAGGTCACTGCATGCTTACATCAATGGATCCAACTTCTCCACTGAGTCAACTTGAAATGTGAAAAAATATATTCTTCCCTTTGCTCATATATAATAGCTCAACAGTCCAAGGTCTTGGAATGCATGCTTATATATAATAGCTCCTGTTAATGCATGCTTATATATAATAGCTCATGTTAATTTGTTTGCATTCTCCAACTCAACTTCATTCATCTATGCTATATTGTTTTTATGTTTTTAATTATTCAATAAATGTGGAGATAAACAAAATCTCTAGTTATGTTGACCTATATATGATATTAAAGCTATGCAAGTCACTGATATTAAGAGAGACTCTAAGCAGGACAGACACACTGATGCTCTAGACAATCAATGTACTGTATAAATTTGGGTAAACACCAATGTGACCATGCACCAACCAGTCAATTTGTTGTATAAATTCAGATAAAAAAATGAATGCACACAAATGATTTCCATGGCTAATCCCAAAGCAATCATTGGCTGCCATCTAGGAAAGACCACGGAAAGACAGTTCCTTGATTCATTGCCACCAATAGCTACGAAAATATTTCTGCAGCTCTAATGGAAAGTTGTGATTAACAACGTCCAGCTTTGATATAATATGTAATGGTGTAGCATAAATTCTTTGATCACTCTTCACGTTGTCTCTTTTTCCTTCATCCATAACCTTATTAAAAAATTAAGTTTATCAATCCTTTTAACTGGATTCTAAACTTACATATAAGCTAAAGCAAAATCAATTTACATTGCAGCCAGACTTGATGCCTTTAAAAAACATGTAATTCAGACAAACATAAAATTAGATTTTATGCAAAAATCCCAAAAACGATCCACATTTTAGACCATCCATTGAGAAAATGCATGTACACATGGACTTACTTTCAGATTTTCCAAAGCAACTGCTACTATGTTTCTGTTTGATCCAAGCTCAATATGTACTAAAGAGTGCCCCTATAAACCAGGTCAGGGAGGGCAAGTGAAGTATGAATTGAAAGATAAAGTCCACTAAACAGCCCTTGACCATAGGCATTTTTCATCAAAGATTAAACACACTACAACTTACCTCCAACAATGCTATGCAATGGCTCTCCAACGTGCCTTCTCCAGCACTAGAGAAACCCACCACAAACCCACGACTAGAAAATGGTGAATAAACTCCCTCATTTTCCAAAAAACACTGCTACCACTGCTTCGATTTGAAAAAATGCCTTGTTATCCAACCAAAAACACGATGGAGAAAATGTGGAGAAAACCCACAGAAAACCCAAGGAGCAACACGCCCTCATTTTCCAGAAAACACTGCTACCACTGCTCCGATTTGAAAAAACACCCTGTTATCCAGCCAGAAAACACGATGGAGAAAACATGGAGAAAACCCATAGAAAACCCAAGGAGAAACACGCCTTTGTAATCTAGAAAACCCAAAAAAATGATGGAGAAAACCCACAGAAAACCCAAGGACCAACACACCCTTGTTATCCAGAAAACCCAGCAAAACGATGGAGAAAACCACTAGAAAAATCTCCTCAGCACATGCAGGTGCACTCAGACCACAAGCAGACCCAGCTCACAGACCCAACTCGCAGGCACCTTGGCTTGGTGCAGGTGCACTCAGACCACAAGCAGAAGTAGCTTGCAGGCACCTAGCAAGCTTGGAGGACTAGTGAACGGTGCGGGCAAGAATGTTGAATAAAATGTACCCCATCATATTGGATATTTAAATAGTAAAAAAAATACTCTTTTTGCCCCTAATATACCCCCAATATATTGATTTTTAATTTTTTAATTTTAAGCCCCCCAATATGAATGGACGTGATATCATATTGGTCCCTAGGTGACACCCCCGTGGGAAATTGAAGGAATTTTCACATACATTAATCAACTCTTAAACCCTAATTCTGCATTACTAAAACATCTCAAAACAGATCTGGATCTAAGCATTCAATACCAACTTAATTTATAGTTGGAAATCATTTGTAGTTGATGTACAAATAGTAACTTAAGTCATATTGGAATTGTTTCTTGCTTTAAACTTAGGTTCTAATAGGGAAGTCCCCCATGTGTTGGATTACCCAACACAAAGTGAGGGAATTAGTTTGTTAAGTGACAGTGCTGATTCTTCTGAGTTATACTTGACCTTAGAACCTAGTGGAGACTTTGCAAAAAACATTAAATTGTTGATGAAGAGTAGAAGCATCCAACGTGGAAAAAAAAGTAAAGGTATCCATATAAATAGTGAAATTGAATTTGAAAGTGAAATAAATACACATAATTCAAATAATATATCAAATATAATAAAATAACTTGAAAATATACCTTGTAAAATGTGAGGGAAACAAAAGCTGCAGGAAATTTTGATAAAATCAAGTATAAATCTAGTGGTTGTGTCCCATACCTTTTGCAGCACCAAGTAAAACCCACCATCATCCCCTATTTAACCCATTACCCAAATTCTATCAAAGAATCTTGATTGCATTTCACTTCAACTGCATAACAACCAAACAACCTTTCAACATTAGCTTAAATTTTTCCATATTCTATCTTATGATAAACCTCAAATTTGAATGAGCTCCCTAGAGAGTTTAATTCATTGTTGATTGAAAAGGCCAAAGTGTAGATACCTTTCCTTCAAACTTTTATAAGTATACTTGGATTGGGACATTTAACTTATAAGGTGTAGTCATAGTCAATTGGGAACCATTTATATGTAACAAATAAGGAAGTTGATTAACAAAGGAACCATCAAACTCAGTTATGCCTATTTCCAAATTTCTTCCTACCTTTCTTGGTGCTAGCTAGTATTCGAGCTAAAGGTGAGCTATAGGAAAAAGATCAGAATACACTAAGTTTGCTGCAAATAAAATTCAAAAGGGTGAGCTAAATGTGTCACCCAATTTCACACCAAGTGAAATTGTTATTTCGAGTCATGAGCAACCACAAATAAAAGAATATTAGACAAATATTGTCTTAGTATGCTGCTACAGTAAAGGGGGAATACTAATCCAATTCATTTAATTTATGCACTGGGTTATATGGGATTATTCCTTATCAGCATTTCACTTCAGATGGTTCGGGTTACAACAGATGCATAAAGGAATTTTTCATTCCACACATTGTCTTCAAGGAAAAGCCATTTTTACTATCACTTATAGTAGGTCATTTTTATGACAAACATTAAAATACATATATCACTAGCAACATAGTTGCAATTGATAATAGTTGGCCACCTAGAGACATTCATGAAGACAAGGAAATCCTTCTTAGTGTGTCAACTGAAAGTGATTGTCCATATACGGTGTTACATATTCTTTCTCTAACCAACATGTTATAACAGAAACATTAACTTGAGATTAGGTAATCTATTAAGTGTTTTGATTGATGTTTTTTGAAACTCATCATAAAATTTTAATGTGAATGAAATGTTACATGCTAAAAAATCTATTGCTAATCTGTTCCTGGAAACTTTTAGGGGTCGACTTATACTGATTTTTTAAAGGAAGAAAAAGTGTATATTAAAATATTTATACACCTAGATTTCATGTGCTTTATTATGATGTGTTGGTTGTACCTTGATCAACAAGACTATCCCATTGAGGTTAAGATCTTGTCATAGTATGTTTACAAGACTTGGGTGTAAGCTTGATAAATACACATATGCTATGGATGGTGGAATGGAGACATGTCTGGCCCATGTGCTACACTACCTCTGGGAGATTTTTTTCTGGGTTTGAATGGCTATCTATGTTACTTGGACATGATAGTATCATGCTTGTCCTTGTAATTTTCTAGTAGAGGTTCTACCATAAAAGTAAGATATTAGACTTGCTTAAATAGTTAAATGGTTGATGCAGTATAGGGACACACTCCTAGAAGGAATGGCAAACCTGGTACTTGAATTTTTGGTAAAAATCAATCCTATCCTTATATATCTTCTAGCATATAGTAAAAAGGATTTAAGGACTGATATAGTTTGGATGTTATTGCATGGCACAAGGTTAATGAACTCATTTTTTTATCAAATGTTGACTTGTCATGAGATTTGGTTATGGAATTATGTTATTATATTTTTTCTAAGGATGCCAATGCATTCTCACCTGTGATAGGTGGATATTCTACTTTATTGATGGTTGGTATGGATTTATTTTCAACAGTTGAGATGTCCATACCTATAGTAGGTGGTTGATTTGTTCTACTGGATATCACCTATTGGAAGTTGGGATTATCCATCCTAGTAAGAGCCCTTATACTACTCCCATGGTATTATAAAGGAATAAAGATTGATATTTTCACCTATGTATCAATTAGAAATGACTCAATTGAATAACTCTAAACATGTTAATGGCTCATTTAACATCCCCAATAAACTACATGGAACAGTGCCAAACATCTGGATGGAAACAAGCAAAGAGTATGAGATATAAACAGAGATAACAATCTTATGGTAACATCCACAAAGAAAGCAATAAAACATCATATTTTGATAATCATCCATTCTTAATCACTGATAAATTAAACTATTTAAGGTAAGTTTTTAGATCATATAGAAGAAATTTTGCATGAATGTATGGTAATCACCATCATCAACTAAATGTGCGTGTGTGCACATGCATAAATACCCAATACATAGTTCAATCAAACAAAAGAAAACATAATTATACCTTGATTTGTGGATCTTCGCACTGCCTTCTTCTGCTTTACCTTTCAAAACATCATTCAACATACTTCAATTTTTGTCCTGTTGCAATAGTTTCATGTTAGCACCCATTAATTATATTTTTGTTTGTTTACAAAAATAACAAAACCAATCTAAATCAATACAATACTATTACAATGTAAATTAGAACACTATTCAACTATTCAAGTAAATTAATTGTTAATAATAGATCACCTGATAAAACATGGAGAACCAAATACACTATGTATATAAAGCCATCGATCACATCAAAATGCCATTTCTTGACTCGTAAATATTAACATGTTTCTCAATTCTATCTATAACAAGTTCCAATGGAGGAGTCAAATAGAAATAGTGAAAATTAAACACTTTAATTATAGAAATAACTGTTGTTTAATGTATTCTTCCTTACCATTCATTGAGCTCATCTTTGTTTTGAGAATAATTTAATATTCTCTACTAAATAGGAACAAACATGTGAAGGTGGAAGCTCTTATGTCCCCTCCCCCCCTCCCCCCCTTCACATCACTCTCAATTCCCCAAACCCAATGCATCTACTTGCAAACAACAATTTAATGCAAATTATTTCACTTAATCGCTGAAAGAAGCTTTCATTAAATCATTCTTTGAATCATTCATTAAACCATTCAATCATTCAACAACTAAAAAAAACATTTATTAAACCATTCATTAAATCATTCATTAAACCATTCATTTAGTCAATAGCCAATAAAAAAATCAGTAAACCATTCATTAAAGCATTCATTTAACCATTCATTCATGAAACTGAGGAAAAAACCATGTAAATTTTTTTATTATAAATAAGAAATACTCGAAATTTGTATAGTCACTTCCTTTTTACTTTTCTTCTCTTTAAATATTTAGTCAGAGTCACATCTTCCATAATCTAATCCTCAGTCTCCCTACTAGACTGCTCGCAAGGTTGAACTTCCGGGGAGGGGCAATGAATTTCTGCAATAATGTCAAAATATTTCATTAATATAATTTTATTTTTATAAATACAAGTAATTCATTTAAAAAAAAATTACAAAGGTGTTTTTGTACCTGGCATGGCACATCAGCATGTTCATCATTATCCTGTACAGGCTCAACCTGGCCAGTGTTATCTGCATGTACATGCTCTGCATTTGAATTGTGTAGAATTAGAATTAATGTTCATCACTTGCAATTATCTATACAAAACAGTAGCATATTAATAAATTCATTACCAGGAATTGAAGCATGATCTTTGTCTGGTTGGTGTACATCCTGAACATGAACGGGATCATTACTTTCTTGCTAAAAAAGGAATAAATAATTTATGTTAATCTTTTATAAAGAATCAATTGCATGAGAATTAATAAATTATCATTAAAATATATAGTTTTTACATACCTGCGCACCAGATGGATCAACAGAAGATCATCTAGTATGCATAGACAAGCTTCTCCAGCGTTCAACAAAGGCGTCAAAGCCATGTTCGAAGCCAAGCTTCATGTAATCCACAGTGGGCAATTCTTTGAACCGGTCAACCTGCATATTTGTATGATGTCATTAATTTTACATTTTTTCCCAGAATAAAAAAATAATAATTTTCTGTATGATATTTGGATGCGGTTTCAGGTTTTTGATACTTACATATTGGGTCGCCTAGTTCGAGTAACCACCAGGCCCAAGCTTGTGTTGACCAACTTTTTCCATTCTTTCCTTGGTGGCCTTAGATGTGTCTGAGATCCTAATCAAGTGTGGAAATATGTTAGTCAATGTTCCAAATTTGATATAAAAACTAATAATAATAAGGTGTACCATTACATTTTGGAATGTATTGCATACCTCCCTATTCCTAGTAGTATCTTTCCTGCTTTTATCATGCCCTTCTCTTTTCCATCTTCCACCAGGGATTTCCACTCCATAGATGGAATCATTGGAGGGAACTCATACCTAGGGTTCTTTTGTAGGTGAACCCTATACTGGTCTCGGACAATCTTCAGATGTTTTCCAGCCTTCTGTAGGACCTTCGATGTATCGAAGGTATCTTTTCCCAACAGACCAACCAAGCGGTTAGTCAGATCATCCTTTAAATATTTTGGCTGCTTGTTCCACATTGTGCAGATGGTGGGCCCGAAGAACTACAAGGACAAATCATTCATATGTTTATAAAATATATCATTTCCTGTAAAACATTAATGCCATCATTAGTCAACATTAAAAAATATTATCGTTATATTAGACACAAATTATAGAAACTAAATTGAACAATCTATAATCACCTGGAATCTTCTCTATCTTTATTGGAACCAGTTCTTCGTTCACCAAACTTATGTACACACTACTGAACCAGTGCTAGTGACATAAGAAGATCCAGGAAATGCATCCACCTCTCTGTCTAAACCTATAGCCATCCCTTCTTCTACAACATCTGTTGTGGGTGGGGTAGCATCAGCTGCACCCTCTACTGGCCTCAGGGGTGTCGCAGAGCATATTTCCAACTGTTCAGTGGACAATAAGGGAGTAGTATGTGGTGTACGTGGAGTGGCTTGGTCACTGGGACCAACATTTCCTTAACCACCACTGCAAAGCTCCATAACATGCTGTAAATTCAAACCATTGTATTATAAGTTCAATAGCATATAAAATTAAATATTATAAAGTTCTAAATGAATTTAAATTATTATTCGGGAACTTACTTCCAATTGTCGACGTCTCTGTAACAACAATTGAATCTTTGATTCGGTCTCTTCTGTTTGTGGAACTGTCAATGTCAGAAGAACCAGTTCCTCATTTTGCTTTTCCATGGTCTTCTGTAGCACCTTCAACGGGTCTACAGACCTTCTAATTTCACTATCTTTCATCAACTGGGAGACCTCATTCTATAAAGAGTGTTGAGATGGTGTTTCATAAACCGAATCCCCTGTCTGCAACAGAAATATATAAAACATTGCTTAGCCTTTGAAGCAATAGTGTGCGCAAAAAATTATATTAACAAAAATTGTCTATCATGATAGATTCATAGGATTACATCTAGGATTACCTGATGCCTAGATGAGGGTGTGGTCTTATCAACAGCTAGGGACTTACCTCGATCAACCACATGTAAAAAAAAGTAGAGAACATTATCACAATGAATGCAATATGTAAAAGCTAACAAATACATAACAAAAATAAATAGTATGCTACATGTTTTATATGTGTACATTTTTGAAATAATTAGAATGTGGAATTACATTTAGGTTTACAGGTTGCCTCAAGGCTCCAGTCATCTGATTAACAGTTGGGGACTTTCCTCGATCAACCTGCAAAAAAGGTAGACAACATTATCATCATGAACTTAAACATAAAAATTAAAAAATACATAACAAAATAAACATTATGCTACACGATATACATGTTTACAATTTTAAAGTATTTGAAATGGATAATTACATTCATGTTTACCTGTTGCCCCGATGCTGCAGCCAGTTGGATTCCCTGATCAACACTCTGCATGGAAAAATAGATAAGATTATATAAATGAATCGAATATACTAATGAAAATACATAATAATAGATATGTTTGTCCATCCTAAATTTATTACATTGGCAATATCGATGTATACATGTCGCATTAACTCAGGACTACTAACATCTACGGAGAGGGAGGTTCCCCTGAAAGAACCCTGCATCAAAAACATACTAAAAATTACCTATCGAAACCAAAATATTCACTAAAACTATTTTAAAACATAACATTTTGATGTATACCTATTTACTCGCGGGTTGTGTACTCCTCTCACCTTCTGCTGGGGTGATGAGCCCCCTATCACCTCCCTGCGAAGTCAACATAGGAAATTTATTAGAAAATTATAATTATATGCTAATGAAAAATCCTATAGATGTTAAAATAATTAATAAACGGTTGGGTAAATTATTGGATGTACCACAACCATACTAACCATGTTTGTATCTACACGATTCAAATTGTAATTAATAAGAAGTTCCTCTCCAACAGCTATTGATTTAATGGCACATACAAAGACACGTTTTCCTTCACGCGAATTGAATATGCAGTTGGGTTGCTTAAGTGTAGACCCGGTTGTGTACTGTTTATAAACCATGCAATATTACCAGTTGTTTTTTACCTTCCACTGTGTACAACATTGCTCCTTTATTTTGAGCTTTGTCTTTCAGTTGTATATAATTTGTTGACAACCCATATCTACGCATACTTCGTGTATATTGGACCAGGCGCATCCAATCACTGTAGTTGTAAGAGGGTCCAACATACTCCATCAATTCTGTACATCTGTCATATCCAACCTTTATGTCGTCCATGCAAAACAACCCCAACCCATGCAATGATGACGATGCAATTCTATATATCCTCTCATTCACACAAAAATTAGTGTTTACTTGAGGAAACTCCATAGGCACCCATTGTTTCACTAGGTGTTTGTACCTTAAGGGCACCTCGATGTCTCCCACTATCTCATCATCATAGGAACATGACCCCCCTCCTTTGAGAAAAAATTCCATGCGTTTATTGAATTTTCTTCTGATCTTATGACATCTAGTTGATCTAGCCCTTGTAGACCTACTGTATGTCTCACTTTCCTCTAGCCTTCCAAAACTCCCTTTGCTGGAGGAAGACATGTCTGAAAAGTACCTGTTTGGTTCTACCTACATCATGGCTGGAAAAAAATTTGGCAAAAACATAGTAAGATACCAGCAAAAAACTTGGAAAGACTTATAAGCATGAGATAATGTTGATATCATTATATTGAATAATATCAATAAATCCCTAGTATAACAATTCAACACATAAGCCTTTGAGATGATATAGATATCAAGTTGTTCCATATCAAATGCTTCAGCCAATTAATCTCAAAATACAAACATTTTTTTTTACAATATCGATTGGTGTACCTATTTTAAATTTTAATTTAGTTTGTTTCCTCACCCAAAATATAAAAGACCCAGTTTACCGATCTCAATATATGTGATAAAAGCATTTGCAAATATTTTGTATCTTTTTTTAGAAGAAAAAGAGGTGTTCCAGCTTGATATTCAGTGGTGAATAAAATGTAACTTTTACATAGTCCATTAACGAGTGGAGATCATAAGTATAAAAAAAAACCTCGTCGGGAGGGTCGGAACCCACAATCCCAAGATGACTGGAGTAGAAATACCACACGGAGAATATAAGGAGCCCAAATAGCTTATCCAAGGAGGCATCGAGGGTGTAGAAAACACACCCCTGAGGAGATGAAAACAAACTCTATATCGCCAACCAAAACAATAAATATGCTAATGTATCCCATAGTCGAAAGAACAAAAAATGATTATGCCACATAAATAAAAAATATCTTAAATTAACTATATCATGCCTTCCTCAATGATTTCTCCTTCTAAAATTTATGAGAAGGAGAGGAGGCCAACCTTCATATTCAATGCTTCCTTGGATAAACAGTCTGCACTCATATTGTGCTCCCTGTAGACATGCCATAAAGTCATATAACAAATGAATTGAAGTTTTCTGTAGTATAGCATATATGTCGGATATCCAAAAAAATGCATTACTTTCTCCAACCTCTATAGATGAGTTCACATTCAGAGAGCTTCTATCACTACACTAACCTGATCACACAATTTCCAAGTCACTTCTCCACTCTACATTGGCCCGATTATTCACTTTCTTGGCCACTCCTCTCTCCTTACTCTAGACTCGTTGTTGTTGTAACCCTTACTTTTGATGGTTGTAAGTGGTTTTTAGTTTTCCCATGAATGTTGTTGTGATGTTGTAGATGATTATCCATTTTACCTAATATGTTTTATGATCTTTTCCATCATTGCTGGGGTGCACATACCTGTTGTTTATGGCTTCTTAAGCTTGAAAGCTCAAGGGCCTAAAAGTGCCCATATCTCATGTGGGACCCTTCAAGAGTCATAATAACAACTATTGTTAAATGGTGTTATTCTCCAAGTGATACACCAAAACCATACTTATCGGTTAATATTTGTGTAGGGATGTTTTTCTCTCTCCCATAATTTATCATTCTAATGGGATTATGACTATCAAGTCAATGCCTTATTTTTCATAGTGGTAATCCTACAACACTATACTGGAATGCCTTATGACTAACTCATGAATCTTCCCATGGTTATTAAATATCCATCTATAAACCAATATTGTGGTTTCATCATTGCTCCCATTCAAGAACAAAAATGTAGACATGACTTCTCTCCCTACATTAAGTCCACATGCACATAATGACTAGCTTTGGTACTCCTAACTTTTCACTCTTCCTTTTGACAACAAAAGTGAAACATGAAACAATATCCTTACTTTCAGGATCTTGCACAGCTGATGGCTTTGATCGAACTGTATAAGTACTTTGTTTCCAAAGTAAATATTTTGAGACCTACGAACGAAGGGGAGAGAGATGAATGGTTGAAGGAATCCAATGGAGGATGAATTGATTCCCTATTCTTCCTACCCAAATTTCCGTTTATAATGAAGATTATCCCCAACTTATCCTTGATTTGTAGTCTTCTATTTTTCACCCATACTGCTAAAAGCAACACAGTTTTATGCCGATCTAGTATGTATCTTTATGTCACAAGTTCTGCCTTGTAGATGAATATGGAACCCTAGAAGGTAGTGTTGATTTGGAAATATGATTTTACAATATTCCATCCCATATTTAAGACAATATTGGAGAGTAAGTTATGGTATAACATTAACATATTAATTTTCAACCCTAAGGCAACGCTAACTTGAACAGAGTTGGGAGATTTCAAGTAGGTACCACCAAAATAATGGAAGAAATCAGACCATTTTCTACAGGCATTCTTGGAGGCATATTTCCCATTAGTAACCTACAACAATCATATATATATATAATCCATGGCGTTGAAGAGCTGACATTTCCATATCTGCTACTTGGCACATTCAAGAATGAAAACAATGTTTTAAATACATTTATATTAGTCTGTAATCTTTGTTGAATTATTCCTTTTTAGCTTGTCATGATGATGCTTGTTTTCCCATATTAATTTTCAAACCTAAGGAAACGCTAACTTGTTTTCCCTTATTGATTTTCAACCCTAAGGCAATCCCATAGTAGAAAGAACCAAAAAAGACTATTCTGCACAAATCAAAAGGCTCTTAAATTAACCGTATCATGCCTTCCTCAATGATTTGATGATTCCTTTGAAATTGTCTTGTAAATATAGTGATACAAGGCTCAAAATACTTACCTAAATAGATTGTTTGTTTTTCTATTTATCATTAATTTCTATGATATGTGTTTCAAGTGATGCTAATGTTGTTCATCCTTTGTTAGTCTCTTGTCAATTTCCTAATAGGGTGGCATTAAATGGCTTGCATTCTACTTTGATCAATCTAACAAAGGATTTTTCTCCAACCAACCAAATTAAACTTGAATGGATTTTGAACCTTTCCTCTCTTTCCACTTGGAGAAAAAATAGAAAATGGTTTGGTTCACCTGCAACTTCGACCCAAGTTCTTATCCTTTTGTGATCACTCATCAATGAGGCATAGATTAACCTAATGTTGTGAACAAGAACACCATCGTCTTCTTTATCATTACTTTCTATGATATATGTTTCAAGTGACACTAATGCTTGTTGATATTTTATTATTCTCTTATCATTTGTGTAAGATGTTGTTGTCATTTTCACAAACTTGAGGTTTGAAACAAATTCTAGTCTTATAGACTCTTTGAGGGAGGCATCAATTGGTTTGTGTTGCGATTATTAAACATATACATAAGGCTTCAAGAAGAGAAGCTCAAATTTGTCCTTCTCTACTCCATCATCAAAGAGGTTGAGCTTATCTTCTTCAACACCACATATAGGTTCACTATAATTATCTGGGGATAAATTAAGCCCTTTTAATCTTGAACAGTCTCTACCAACAGAACAGTCTATTAGATGTACTAGGAGCTTCAGTCAAATCAAGAGAAATCTGCTACAAACATATGAAGAACCGTTTGATTTTGGAAACCAAGGGGATGGAAAAAGGGAAAGGAAACATCAAAGATCACTCACACCAGGGAATAATTCTAAAGCTAACCAACTATCTAAACCACAAAGGTCATCTTCTCGTGTTAAATGTAAGAGGGGCAAACAAAAATTAGACACAGTGACAATTGAGATAAAATGTTCAAATAACAAATGGAGGACATCAAAGTACCTAATACTTGCTTCAAGACCCAAAGAATAAACCATAAGATTCATGATTGTCCATTAATGGCCAAGTATTACCTAACCCAATTTCCAGTGAACTAAGCACCTCACAGTCGATCAATTTCCCAAGGAAACAATCATATTGGAGAGGATAGATTTAAGTGATTCATAAGAAGTCTCACACCAATAACACTACAAGTCTACAACAACCCAAAATATTCAAGCCAACAAGTTGTCATATTTTGTTGCAATGGCTTTGAATAGGCCCATAGGTGTCTCTAAACACCAAAGAAGCTTTAAACCATGCACAATTAATTTGCACATGTTCATTAGGGGCCATCAACCTCGAAGTTTTTTGATATTCTAGTCGTGTTGAATGATAGAGTTGTCTTATATAATATGTATTATGTCACTACTCTCACTCAATGAAGGTAACATTGTGGAATTTCAAGATGGAAAACTAGCCCCTAAGAAACATTATGCACCTTATTATTAGGAATATTTTTCAAATTCTTGATGGTTTTTATTACAAGAAATGAAGGCCATTAGGATTTCTATTGAAGAATTCGTTGAACTATATTTGACAAAACACAACCATCTTCACCTATACCTATGAAGGTCAACAAGAAGTAGTGAACCTTGTGTCAGCTTATCTAGTTGGTGTTGTTGTGTATTGGGGAACTAACAACACATAAATGCTAGTTTGTATCATGTTGAATCTAAAATGGAAACATGTTGGGATAGAAAATATATATGCAACCGTTGAAATTGAATAAAGTTTCACTTTTGCAGAGATGGATAGTGGATAAAGTTCCTTAAACTCCGTGGCTTGTTTATGGATATTTCAACATTGTTGACACCTAAGAAGACAAGGACAACATCCTTCTAGTTAGAATCCTAAAATACTGTAAAACTAGGCTAATCTTGTATGATCGTTCAAGTATATGGATTCCTACGAGTTATGGTATTATTATTAGAACTTTTGTAAGAGTAACAAGAGAGACCTCAAAAAGCTAAAAGGGCCACATCGTCTGAGAAAAACACATTTTCTACTATAAATATGCTCAACATAGCTAAGTATTGGGGTAGGCCACACTATCCATCTATCATTTGAGGTACATACAAAATGTGTATGCCCAAGGCTTGCTATATCACTAATTTGAAGAATCGAAGTTACATAAATTGCATCAAAAAAATTTCAAAGGATGAGGGGAAGAACCCTAAATTAAGTGGTGGAAAAATCAAAATTGCCATTTTGGTGGATTAACTAACATCTTCAACAAAATTTAGGAGTACAACCATCAATCTGACCTACCTTCTTTCAAAATAAAAGAATCAATCTGACCTACCTTTTTTTCACTATTGAAACAAGGTTTCCATCCTTTGTGATAGAGTTGAAGGTGGATGTTATTGTTGTTGACAGTATCTTGAGATACATCAATGATCTGACCTATCTGAGGTATATTGTTGAAGGACTAACTTGATTAGGGTAGCCTCCAATTGCTGCTCATCACCTTACATGCAGGTTTATCATTATATGAAGCTCCAATTTGCCTAAAGGTGCACAATAGTCCCTTTTTTATGCCTAGGGAGCCTTCTCTACGGTTGCAACAAACCCAAGACTGATGTTATTTATGCTAAGATTGCACCCAAAATTAATTTTTTTGTGGTTTGTTGAGAATAAATTTGAGGCAGCGAATTAGGGCAGAGGGTGGATGGATTGTCTAGACACACCTGAAATGCTTAATCATTTCCTAGGATTAAAAGTGCTCAGGGTGAAGTTTTACTTCTGTCTTATGATTTTTATCACTGCTTAGAATTATCATTAACTTGTTGTTATCCATTTAAAAGTGTGCAAAATTATCTCTGAAAAGGTCCACAGAATTATGTATATTAGGCTTCAAAAATATGTTGTGACTTCTATTGAATTCTACATGTATTAATTCTATTGATGAAAACTTAAAGGATTCTGTTGAGAAAGTACAATACTTTACAAAAAAATATAAAATACAAGAAGCTACTGATGAGTAAGAGGAAATGTTGAAAATGAAAAAAGATACATCTAATCAAATCAATTATGAGACTTTTTCAAACAAACATGATATTAAAAGGGAAGTACATAGGTAGGAAAACTGGAAAAAGACACATGGGGTAGGTGAGAATTTGCAACTCTAATTCTGATGGTGTTGCTTTCATGAGTAAACATGATACACACATCTCCACACTTAATATTACAATTATCTTATATCCTCTTCAACATTATGCAAGTGGAATGTTAGTATAGGAGCCCTAGTACCAAAACATGGAGCCGACGAGAACTTATGTTGTATATTCTTGTAGCTTCCCATGAAGCAACACAAGCTATTGATTTGGTGCAATACATGAAGAAATATTTTGGATTTTACTATATGTTCCCATGGTACCATGGGATTAATTCATAGTATCCATCAACAAATCAATTACTAAAGGATAATGGAGCAACAAAAGCTAATTTGGAAGCAATTTATGATCCTAACGGTGCAATGACTACTATTTTCAACAGTGCACCTAATTTGTGATCCTAATGGTGATCTCAAAATTTCTGCAGTCAAAGCCTTTATCTAATAAATGAGGTGGATTTTAGGGACCAAAATTATGTCCGCATGCAAGGAAGATATCTCTACAGCAAGAGTTATAATGCCCATATTATGCATACATACTCATCCAAAGATATTTAAAAATACTACTCTTCACATGATTAATGCCAACAGAGTTAGGGATAACACTTGCAACAAAGTATTTATCTGTTTTGGAGAGACCTGTTCAAGTATTCGATAAGACTTTGTAGTTGACTTGGCTCTGTAGTAGACATCATTCAAAAGCAACCAAGCTTGCTACAGTCAAAGTCTTCATAAACATACCTCTAAAGAAATCTCAGCAGTATGATAGGGGGAGTACATGTTTCAGCAAATCAAGAAGTCTACATGTCAGGGGGAGCACACATTTCAGTATGATTTCACAAGAATGGAAAATGACCCATTTTGTGGTCATTTGTGGTCATCCTTGACATGAACTAAGAAGTCCTCTATCCTTTGAAAAGATACAGGATCTAAAGAGCTTAATTTTTTCTCAATCTACATAAGCTGACTTTCGGTTTTGTTATCAAACATGTTTTTTACCATTTTCCTTACTTTATGAGGACAATTGATCCTAGTTTTATGAAAGGTGAATCTCCCTTGAAATATTGCAGGTGATATTGACTTCTATAGTCTTATCCTTCTTCCCATCAAGGAAAAACTTATGCTAAGCATCCTTCAGATTTGGGATCATGGTCTTGATAAATTTCCAAAGAACCTTACATAAGGCCCATTAAAGTTTTTTACAATGCTCTTTTTCTACCAATTGGAGATCCTAAGGATGAACCCAACTCGAATCAAAACACATCGAGAATCTCAACTATATAACAGATATACTTTGGGTTGTTAAAATTTGAGCTTGCATAGTTTTCATTATGTTTAACCAAATACATTGGAAATCCATCCATATGTAATTATATATATGGGCATTGGGCGGTAATGCCAGGTTATCCAATTTACCGCACATAGCATCGATTGACTTGCTTCACCAATTGGCAGTAGCATACGTTTGGAATTAAACAACAAAAAAAATGACCTAAATCATTGATGCCCTAAAATATTATTGTTAGTATGATTCCCTAAATCATGCCCTAAAACGTTAAAACGTTACTGTCAGTATGATGCCCTAAATCATTAGGTTGAATCACAGAGCTATTTGGCTCAAACAAGCTATTATTTCCACTCAGCCCAGCCCAAGCACCAGCCGGAGGAATTGGCACTCCCCAACACCATTACTTCTGAGCTAGCGAATACATTCATCCAATCCAAACAAATAACATAATCAAATTTACATACCGAAGACATTGCAGGAAACGAACCAAAATTCCAATGCAAATAACAAATCCACTTTCACTGTCAACACAAATCGCACTAGTCCGATGTCCACTATCCATTGTCAACACAATTTGCAGGCAACGCGAAATCTGCGTTCACCATCAACAGAATTCGCACCAGGGTAAGCTAAAAAACTCCGTTCCAAATTTTCGTTGCATTCCCGCTCGAAGCCCATATATATAATTTCGCGGATATGCATTGTATGTGTTATAAACCACACACACACACACATAATGTTATAACACATATAAGTTATAACATATATATATATATATAACACATAACTAGTACACATAACTATAACACATGTCTTTTATAATTACTATTTACATTAAAATTGTCTTAACATCAAATAAAATTGGCATATGTTGTCCAAAGCAAACTAAACTAATGATGACGACGGTGACAATGACGACAATGATGATGATGATGATGAGGATGAGGATGATGACAATGAGCATGATGATGATGAAGATGATGATGATGATGATGATGATGATTATCATCATCATGAGGATGACGATGATGATGAAGATGATGATGATGATGGTGATGGTGTTGATGATGATGATTATTATTATTATCATCATGAGGATGGCGATGATGGTGATGACAATGATGATGAATATGATGATGATGGTGATGATGATTTTCATGATGATGATGATGATTATCATCATCATGAGGATGACGATTATGATGATGATGACGATGATGAAGATGATGATGATGATGGTATAACATTTTATGTTAAAGACTTTATGATGTTCTGGACAATCTAGGTAGTCATTCTAATAGACTTGCTAGAATAGTCAAGTACATGCCTAGTTCTTTTAGGTGTCATTATAGTTATTTTTTTCATTTTAGAAAATTTGTCATTTGTCATTTTTATGATATCAAGTTGACGAGATCAAACATTCTTCTTATCACACAAAAATATTTTTAACTATAATATAATTTTAATTTTATAAATAACTAAAAAAAATTATATTGTGATAGTAATTTTTATTTAAATTAATTTAAGTTATTTGTAAGTTAAGTTTTATGATGAGGTCAAGTTTAAGAGATCAAACATCTTTCTTCTTACACAAAAGGAAAAGGACAATACATTTTTTAGGGTTTCAACATAAAACTTTATGTTAGTACCACATCTCAACTACTAAACAAGAGTTGAATAAATCTCAACATTAATTAAATAATTAAAATTTAACTGAGATTTAACTAAGATTTATTGATATAATGGTTTGAATAATTATATCAAAATGTATAACTTTTTAACTTTTTATTTGTTAAATATATAAATAATACTATAACTTTTTTATTTTTAAATAAATATTTAATATTATATAGATTTTTTTTCAAAACTAAATGCATGAGGAAAAGTTAGGAATTAACATTTTGTGAAAAATACAATACTCATTTTATAATATCTTATATTATTATATGAAATTTTAAAGTATATAAATGTTATATATTAAAGTGTGAAATATAAAAATATAAAAATTATTATATTGAAGTTTTTTATAATTAAAGTGAGTGAGATGTATCATGTTTATAATGACATGGCATATGTTAATACCAAAAAAATATTAAAAATAAAAATTGTAAAACCAAATATATATTAAATCTAAATTAAATTGAATAAATTGTAAAATACATTTATATAAATATATGTTAATGTTTATTTTAAAATTCCATTGAATTCAAATCAAACTAACCTTATTGTATTATTTTATATCTAATATATAATCAAAATAAAACTTTGATAATTGAAGATGTCATGCATCTTTAACTCTTTGTTAATTATGTGAGATCATTGATTAGAGCATAAATACATTACACTAATCCAATTAATGAATTTTATCTATTTATATATATTTATTTAACATTTACTATTTGGGAATGTGATTATGTGTGATTATGATAGTTGCAATTGCAATATTCTTTTTTTTAATTATCATGTTTATTTTAATAACAAACAAATTTAAATGAAGAAAATTGTGAAGGGATATTCATGAGGATGACGATGATGACGATGATGATGAAGAAGAAGATGATGGTGATGATGGTCATGTTGGTGATGAAGACGTCGATGACGATGATGATGAAGATGATGATAACGATAAGTGTGATAATTATGATGATGATGGTACCTGATAATGATTCTGATGATTATGATGATGGTGATGAGGGTCATGATGATGATAATGAAGATGGCGATGATAATGATGATGTTTGTGCTGACGACGATGATGATGATGTTGATGACGATGACGAAGATGATGATGTTGATGATAATGATGATGATGATGATGATGATGATGAAGATGACGATGATGATGAAGATGATGATGATGGTGATGATTATGTTTATGATGATGATGATGCTTATCATCATCATGAGGATGACGATGATGATAAGGATAAGTGTGATCATTATGATTATGATGATGATGGTACCTGATAATGATTATGATGATTATGATGATGATGATGAGGGTCATGCTGATGATGATAATGATCATGATCATGATGACGCTCTTGATGATGATGATGATTACGATGATGATGAAGATGATGATAATGATAAGTGTGATCATTATGATTATGATGATTATGAAGATGATGGTACCTGATAATGATTATGATGATTATGAGATGATGATGACGGTCATGATGATGATGATAATGATGATGCTCTTGATGATGATGATGATGATGATGATGATGTTGATGATGATGACAATGATGATGATGTTGATGATAATGATGATGACCATGATGATGATGACGATGATGGTGAAGATGATGATGATGGTGATGATGATGTTGATGATGATGGTGATGCTGATGTTGATGATGATGAAGATGATTATGATCATCCTGAGGATTATGATCATCATGAGGATGACGACGATGATGATGATGATGATGATGATGATGATGAAGATGATGATGAGGGTGATGATGATGTTGATGATGATGATGATTATTACCATCATCGTGAGGACGACAGTAATGCTGATGATGAAGATGATGATGATGGTGATGATGGTCATGTTGGTGATGAAGACGACTATGATGATGATGATAATGATAAGTGTGGTCATTATGATTATGATGATTATGATGATGATGGTACCTAATAATGATTATGATGATTATGATGATAATGATGATGATCATGATGACGCTCTTGATGATGATGATGATGATGATGATGATAATGATGATGACGATGATGATGATGATTATCATCATCTTGAGGATGACAATGATGATGATGACGATCATGATGAAGATGATGATGATGGTGATGATGATGTTGATTATTATTATTATTATTATTATTATTATTATGATGATGTTTATGATTATGATGATGATGATGAGGGTCATGATGATGATGATGATGATGATGATGATGATCATGATGACGCTCTTGATGATCATGATGATCATGATAATGATGATGACGATGATAATGATGATGTTTGTGTTGACGATGATGATGACGATGATAGTGACGATGATGATCAACATGATGATGATGATGATGAAAGTGACGATGAAGATTCACATGATGATGATGATGAAGATGATGGTGATGGTGATGGTGATGATGTTAGTAACTCTTTTATAAAAAAAATAAGAGAAAAGAATAGGTCTAATTAAATATTTACCTTTTAATATATTTCATCGTCTTCTTAATCCATGCCATTGTCTTCTTCATCCAAGTCATCATCTGTATCATTAGATCCAGACTCAACATTGGAAGGATTGACCATATCATCATCGTCGCCATCATCAGTTACGCTCATCGTGTCATCATCGGTATAATCTTCATCGACATTGTCTGCTACATCATCTGATTCAACTATTTCTTGGACATATTCTACTGGATCATCATCATCACCTAACTCATGTTTATCATGATCTTTTCCATCGTCTTCTTCTTTCAGAGAATCCTCTTCATTACCATCGTCTAGGTCATACTTTACCGGCCTTCCCCTTGGCTCGTGTCTCACAACAAATGACCATCCTGCCTTACCTGGAACCTTCGAGTAAAATACCTATTCACATTGGCTTGGAAGAACATAGGGATTCATTCCTGGCTCAAATAACCTTTTATTTACCATGGTAAATCCATTATCATGTTCAATAATAGTTCTATCGGGATCACGTTGACTCAATCATAACCTATACCATTTGACAACGAATAGAACTACCTTAAAGGATTTAAAGTCACATTGTATAATATCTTCCAAATACCCATAGTATCAATTTTCTGAGAGTTCTGGATATCTTTCACTTCTATATGAAACGTTGGTCACCTCAAAGACTATAGATATCCCACAATCTGATGTTTTCTTTGTTTCATCCAATTTTTTGATCTGATATCTACCACCATTGCAGACCATAGCCTTATGGTGTTTTACCTGCAACAAGCAATACACAAAAATATTACACAACGATTTAATAGTTATGTAGCAATACATGGAAAAGAACAACATGTACATCAAAATGTAATTTGCAAAATAAAATATTTAGATTGATTGATTAATATGCTTGCCATTTTATCTTTTAAACCATATGCTAATTGATTTCCCTTTCTGTAATATTTCTATCTCCATTGCGATGTGCTGCTTTTACCAATGAAGCCACACCTTCCCATGATATTCCATGACCTGATTGTTTGCATCATTCAATCCATACCTTCATCTAGTCAAGATTGTTTGCGATGTATAAATGAATTGCATCCCATTCTCAACCAACTGCTTGATCACAATAATCATTAAAATGAAAGATAGGTGTAAATATCCTGAAAAAAGCATATGCTCTTAATTGATGCAATTAGAATATGAACTATATAATAAACATCCACTAGATAATAATTACCTTTCACCTTCCTCGATCTACCTTTCCCCTTCAGTTACTCCCCTTCAAATTTTTTATTGGAGTTCGGATCCGCAATGAGACGTAAATTGAGCTTTAAAGCTAAAATATGAAGATATTCACTAACATACAACATGTTTTGGTATACCGTATATCCTTCCATCATAGAACCCTCAGCATGTGCTCGTTGTCTCACCAAACCCTTCATAAATTTCAAGTGCCTCTCAACCATCCACATGGACCTTGAGTGCATAGGTCCACACAACTCAATATCCTCAACTTGGTGTATGAGGTAGTGTTCCTGTGCATTGAAAAATGCCGAAGGTAGATGCTTCTACATTTCACACATGAGATGAGGAATTTCTCTCCTCCAATACTTTATATCTTCTTTATGGATTTCTTTAGATGTCAACCATATACAAGTGACGCAAACCAATAACAATATTTAACAAAACAAAAAAATTAAATTACATATCATGAAATAGTGCACAAAAAAAAATAAAAATTTATATGGAGAATTAAATAAACACTAAGTACATGCAAGTAATCGCTAGTTACCTCATGTATTTACCAAGATTATATATAACTTGTTTGACATTGTTGTCGAAGTTATCTGGGAGAGAGAGAGGTAGAACATACTGTATCAATATACAAACCACACCATTTATTAAACAAAGAGTATACTAACAAGAAAAAAAATATATGCAATAAAATGAAAAAAAAAATTATATAGACATAACAATAGTAATTACCTTGATGAAGACGTGCCAATCATGTGTTTTGACCCCTGCAAAATCACCTTTTTTTGTTATGATATTCTTCAAGTTCGCACAAAATCCAGTGGGAAATTTAATTTTCCACATTACTTCTTTGAGAACATTGCTTTGTTGCTCCGTAAACATCCATGGAATTGAGTTTATATTAACTTGGTCTCCGTTTGTATGAAATTGGATGACATATTTCATTGCATGGTTGCTTTCTTGAATGTATTTGTAAGCTTTCACAACTTTATCTTTCTCCCTCCTTAGCTCCAGTAGTCACCATAATGTTTCAGTAACATTCTTTCCAATATGCATTGTATCAAACAAATGAGCAATTTATAGGTGCTCATAGTAGGGAAACCTGCTGAATTGTATAGGATAACTTTTCATTCCTTGTGGAAGCCCATTAATGCCTTCATGATCACGATATTGGACATCATGAATATTAGTTTATAAATAAATTACATCATAAATCAAATATGGACACTACAGTAAACAACTCACAATAAAAATTAAAATACATAACAATTCATATACGATGATCCATACGTACCATGATGAAGATTTCTATTGTATTGCATCTTCCAAAGGTGAGGTGTCATTCTCTGTGGTTTTAATGTAGTCTCCTGCTTCCCATTGAAAATATTTTTTTCGGTTGTTCTATACCTGTGATTCTTAGAGAGGAAATTCCTATACTCATCAAACACCTCCTTTCTTAAGCTTTTTGAGTGACGATATTTTATCTTAGGACCACAAACTGGACATGCAAATTTACCCTTTGTGTGAAGACCTACAATATATAGATATGGAATATCTATGTCAATTATAATTATATATAAACTATATTAACTACTCCATAAAATTAAATGCAATTAAGTGGAACTTAAAAAATACAAACCACAAAATGAAGTTAACCCAGGGGCAACGTGTATTGTCCATACAACCAGTGCATGGAATTGAAATTTCCTTTGTCGTATTGGTCTAGATACATCATACATAGTGATTCCATTCCATAACTTTAGTAGATCATCTATAAGAGGTTCGATTTATACATTCATATATTTGACTTGGAACTTACCTGATTGATTTGAATTACATATAAAATATATCACTATGACAACCATTAAGATATATAAAAAATGCACACGAGTAAAATAAAAAATATATATATGAAATTAGGAAACATAATACAACAAATGAGATGCCACAAATACATTAGAAATAAAACAGTTGTAGACACAAAATACCTGGAATAATCATCAACAACATTATGTGCTCCCTCTTTATTGACAACCATGGAGGAATGTTATTGTTGATAACAAAAATAGGCCACATCGTGTAAATGGATTTCATCTGTGAAAATGGATTAACACCATCTGCTGCCAAAGAAATCCTAAGATTACGTGGTTCTTATTTAAAGTGAGACCGCTTTTCCTCCATATCTCTAAAAGCATAACCCTCTACAGGATTTCAGATAACATCATCTTGACTTCTGTTCCTGGCATGGTAATCCATAAATTGCGCTATGTTTTTTCACCTGAACAATCGTTGCAAATGTGGAATGATGGGAATATAACGAAGAACCTTCTGAGACACCTTTTTTGTTACTTTATTTGTTCAATATATACTTATATGACACTCCAGACATTCTGTTGCAAATTCATGCTGATTATAATATATAACATGGTCATCGAGGCATGAATGAATTGCTTCATAATGCATTCCAATATCTTTCATGATGGAAGATAAATATCAATATGTGCCAGGCAAAATATTTGATGGTGCTAACAAAAATTAAGCTATCAAGCTACACACACACACATATATATATATAGTTAATGTAATAAATAAGTAATATTAATGAAACACACTTCATCCATACGATGATCAATAATGAGTTAACAATACAATTATTAGAGGAATATAGATAAACCGTTATCACGATCCTATTCATGTGATGGATTATTTTGCATACCTTATCATCTGTGTGAATGCTATGTTTGAAAGACCATTCATAACCTTCAAGTTCATTATCAACAATACAACAGAGACAAGATTTGTTTTGGAGCCTTCATAAAGGGGCTCATATGACTTATCGAGAAGAGGTATATCATGAACATCATCAAAGTCATCATCATTTTCGTTGTCATCGTCATTTTCATCATCCATTCTAACATTAAATGAATCATGGATCAATGTATTTGTACCATCATATTCAACTATGTTATCAGTATGATCATCTTGTTCAATATGATCATTCACTTGTTCTCCATTAAACATAGACACTCCATGATCCTAATCCAGAACTTGTTCTAAAATCACTTCCTCTGGTTGATATCCTGTAGGGTGTATTTCCTTTATAAATACATGGAAACATCAATATATATACATTAATATAGGAAATATTAAAATAATACATACATTTACCAAAGCAAAGAATATAAATTTTTTTATAATGCTAAACCTATAAATGGACGATATTCATTCCCCCCCTCAACGTGTCCATGTTCCTTGCAATGTTTTGTGGATGTTGAGATCAATATTCTTCTCCTCTTAAATCCCCTGCATTGAGTACATGGGGAAAGAAAATTTCCATCGCCCCTTCATTTCGTTGCATCCCATAGTCTAGCAAGCAATTGTCGATTGTTTTCATTTGGATCAGGAATATTTATATTTTACATTTTTTCACAAGATTCGTGAATGAATACTATTGACAATCTTAAAAAAATCAAGTTCCACGCATCACAATTTTTTCAAACAGAGGTTTGTCGAAGAATAAAAAAATCCCCGCAAATTGTTTGTCAAAGAAAAAAAATTTCCCGCAACTTCGCGTTGAAGAATAAAAAAATCCTGAAACTGTCCGTCGAGGAATAAATAATTTTCACAAACTGTCCGTCACTTCTATAGAAAACATGTCGGAATGTTTAAAAATGTTTAAATTTATAATTACACAATCGTCGAATATTCAACGAGCATGAACATAGTTGCCGTTGGAAATATGGGTGAAACAATTTGAAATATGTCTTTATATTATTTTAAAAAATATCCCAAACACGTCGAAAATACGACACTTGCTTGTCGGATATCCGACGAAATCCTCGTCAAAATTTCGACACTCTTGCGTAAAAAATCTGACGATATTCGATGTCGCAAATTCGACATTCCATCGTCGCATATCCAACAACAAAACCTCCATCGAAAAACCTACTCTACTGACGTTAGATATTCGACAGTGCAAAAATAATTTGAAAGGTACAATACTTTTCATCATTGCTATCCGGCACATCCGTACGTTACGTCAGATGTCGTCGGATTCTGTCGTCGGAATTCAGGTTCAAATCCTATTGTGTTCTCAAGGAACCTTGTTCTTCACACTCTTTTTTGGACGTCAATTCATAATGTATACAACAGTTACGACTGCTTCAGCCCAATATTCATTTGGTAAATGCTTGGCTTCCATCATGTTGCGCCATTTCCATAATGGTTCTATTCTTTCTCTCTGTGACACCATTCTGCTGAGGTTTATATCACGCAATCAATTGCTTCTGTATGCCATGAGTTTTGCAGAAATTTAGAAATTCATTTGAAACATATTCATTGCCTATGTTCGTTCTTAGGATTTTGATGCAGTGACCACTCTGGTTCTCCACGAGTGCTTTAAACTGCTGAAAACAACTAAATGCATCAGATTTATGTTTCAAAAAAAATACCCATGTTTTTCTTGAGTAGTCATCAATAAAAGTAAGAAAATAATTGCAACCACCAATGGATGGTGTCTGCATTGGACCAAAAATATTAGAGTGCACGATCTCAAATGGTGTGCGCGCTCTGTATGACTTTGTGATTGGAAAAGTCTCTCTATGCTGCTTGCCAAAAATGTAGCCTTCACAAAATCTATTTGGTTTGTCAATCAATGGAAATAATTTTACCATATTCTTTGTATGCAGTAGCTTTAGCCCACCAAAATTCATATGTCCAAATCTAAAATGCCATAGCCAGGAATCATCCTGAACTTCTGTTTGAAATGCAGCCTGAAAATCAGTGTTGTCATTTTCTTTCTTGTTGCAGTACATGGATTCTTCTTTACTTTTTTCCTTGAATGCAACCTCTGTATTGTTTGGAACTATCCTCAGTGGAAACAAGCGATTGCTTGTCATTGGCACTCTTACTATCAGTTGGTTTCTTGGGTGTATATCTTTAATCACACAGTGATTGTCTTCCATGTAGACTCTGTAACCTTTCCATATCAGTTGTCCAATACTCAACAAACTATGTTTCATACCTTCGACATAATAAACATCAGACATATACTTATGCTCCCCCTGTTTGGTTAGACTACTAATAGTACATTTTCCCAAAATAGTGACTTGGACATTATTTCCAAGTGTGACATCTGTTTGAACTGAATTATCTAGATTGGAAAAAAAATTTAAATTACCAGTCATATGATTGCTGCAGCCTGAATCTACATACCATATGTCACACGGACTTTCCTGGATGGCAATGCATTCAATTGGGGATGCGCATGCCATCAGCATTTCGCTCGACGAAATGTTGTTGTTCATCGACTGGTATTGGCTTTGCTTTCCTTGGTCATATTGCTTCTTCCTACATTCATATGCATAATGACCAAATTTATTACAGTAGTGACATTGAATCTTTGATTTATCAAACCTGTGACCACTTGGATGACTTGGGTTCTTATTCTTTCCTCTACTAGCAACATCTGTAGGACTACTACTGCGTCCTCCTATTGAGAAGTTTCTTCCTCTACCTCTAGAATTATTTCTCCCTCTGCCTCTTCCATGGCTTATAGATGATTGTCCTACAAATGCACCTTCTAATGATGTATTTGTTCTCTTGATTATGTGTTCATGATTGATTAGTGAAGCTTGCAGCTCATCAATGGTGAACACTGTCATGTCTTTGTGTTCTTTCAAGGTTACAACCAAGGATTAAAATATTAGGGGAAGACTTGTGAGAATTTTATCAACCACCCTTTGATCTGTTATGGTTTCTCCATGATATTTTAGTTGATTTATCAAACCAACAACTCTGGTATAAAATGAGTCTACTAACTCTGAATCTTTCATGGACAGAGATTCAAAATCTCTTCTTAGAATTTGTAGCTTTGATGTCTTTACCTTGTCCAAACCTTCATAGGATGTCTCCAATGTTTCCCATGCCTGCTTTGCGGTAATTGTTGATGCTACTCTTGGGAGTATGATTTCATGCATGGCTTGATTTATGTAGAACAAATATTTTCCATCTTTCCTCCTCTGTTCCCTCAGGACATCTTTCTCAGCTTGTGAGAGATTATATGCCACTTGATCTCCTGGTTCTACATAACTATTGTGAACAATATCCCAAACATCTTGACCTCTAAACAAAGCCTTCATTGTTAGAGACCAATATTCATAATTATTTCCTGTAAAAGTCGGAGTTTTTAAACTCGACATATTTGAACCGAAAGTAGAAGCCATTTTAATTTTTAATTTTCCTTAAAAACTTTTTTCTTTTCTTTTTAGGACAAGATTTATTTCCTAAACTAGCTTTGATACCAGATCTCGGGAAAAACGATGGCCACGAAAAGTAACTTGAGTTACCACGCAACACAAACTTTGTTTTTCCCTTTTCACTTTTTCCAAAATATTGTGACTCGATTACCTGCGACGAACTTATTGCGCGACAAAATTACTGTGTGACAGAATTACTGTGTTGCGACAGAGTTACTGCAGCTAAGTAACTGTGACGGAATTTTCACCTCGACACACTTTTACTTTCACAAACTTACTTTGAATTTGGCTTCGAATAGCTTTTACTGCGACATGAATTAGGTTGCAACCAACTCATGTGCGACCAAGTTTTCACTTCGACACAACAACTTTATATTTCCTAGTCTAAGGACTTAGGAATATGAAAAAAAAATTTCGCTGCGGTAATCTAGGATTAAATGCAACACAAATATATTGCGACTCACTCACAATATCATATAAGAAAATAATAAACAAAATTTGTGTCAAACCTCTGCGCGTAAAAACTAAAACTTTTACATAGTGAAATAATTATGGATTCTTTGTATCTTTCAGTCATAGTAAATGTAAACAACATTCACTCAAGTGAATATGGAGAAGATATGCGGCTAACTAAAACATTCATTCAACCATGAACTTAAGGATTTATATTTCTTGTGACGGCATAACAAAACTTACAGCCGTAAATACAAACTTGGTATTTACCAGGATGTTTCACCTGTTATAGAGCTTGGCTCTTCAACACTTATAAAAACACAGAAGCTTGAGCTTCAAACTCTTCACCAGAAGAAAAACACAGAAGTTTTTCTTCTTCTTCTCCGCACTTCTCTTCTTTGTTCTATTATGCTTGTCTATCAATTTCATATTTACAATCTCCTTCATATAGGAAACTTCTATCGACTTAAAAATGCTTCTCTATGATGTTGTTGACTTAACATTAAAGACTATAATTACTCTCTACCTAGAAACTTAGCTTCAACAACTAAATTCCACTGTCTTATATACGAAACATCTGACTCTTTACCATGTTAGATTGTCTGACAGGTTCTGACCTGCTACAAAGTCTAAAAGAGTTGGATGTTGTGCTTATCGGATAAATGAGTAATTAATATTTCCAACATCCGTTACCCTCCAAGACTTACTAGCATATTCTTATTTTCTGGTGTTTTCCCCATCTTCAGACCGCCCGGCTGCTGATCTCATACCACTATGCAATGAGTCTTAGCTTCTTACAATGAAAATTGATATGGATAATCATGTCTGGTTTGTTTGTAAAAATAGTGAATATGTAAACGGTAGCGATTTCCAACGTAATCTAAACCATCTTTTGGGATCAATGGTGGGGAACGGTTCTACCAGTGAATACAAAATTAGTGTTGAGGGGAAAAACAACAATAGTACTGTTTATGGGTTTGTCCAATGTATGGGAGATTTAAATTCCTTTGATTGCAAAGGCTAGATATCTCAAGCAAAAGAGAACTTCTTCAGAGATGCCACAAGACTTCTTAACTCATTCAAATAGATGGAAGCTTGTTAGGTTACGATAATTATAATTTTTACAGCAATTATAATGAAAGTAGTGAGTCTACCAAATTCTGAAACCAAATTAAAGGCGATGTGCTAGAACAGTTCAGAAACACGACTGAGGAAGTACTGTCGAAATTATTGAAAAAGTTGTGCAGAGTCCCAAATATTTTTCTACAGATAAATTCAAAACCACTTTTACGTATTTGAGGGAAATCTACAACTAATCCCAGTGTTGGGGAGATTTGTCCCAAACAAACTGCTAGTCGTGCTTAGCTGTCGGTCGAATGATTATATCTAGTCACGGTCGATCAAATATGTATGTTGCGGGATGCGAAACCGGAGCTATTGGAGCACGCTACCTAAGTACCAACTGTGTTTTGTGTTACGAGATTCATAGCTTGTTTTAATACTTCCATAATAAGTACTCCTATATCTGGTATCTCTTTTCACACATAGTTTACAGTCATAAGGGATATATTAGTGGGTAATTTCTTCATTTGTGAAATAAAACATAGAAAATTTACTAAGATTCATGTGCAAATTTGTAGGAGGGAAAAGATCCAAGGGGTTTTGGATAACTTTGGGAGTATTAGCTACTACGCTTGGATCAATTGCAGCCCTAGGCCTTTGGAAGTGAAATATTTTCTCTCACTGAAAACCTTGGGAATGAATTTCTAGGACGAGAGGTTGTTCACTGATATTGAGTGTTCTCCTGATTAAATTAATTCTTACCGCAAATTAAATAGACACCTTCTAAATGTTTTTGTAGGTGAAAATGGAGAACTTGATATATCCACTAGTATATCTAATCCTCAACTTATATTCAAGTATGACAAACTGCGAGAGGCTGTGTCCAATTTTTCAGAAAAGAACAAGCTTGTCAAGGGAGGTTTTGGATCCATTTTTAAATTTAACATCCAATATATTTATATATTTTAGTTGAATTAGATATTTGGAATACGTAGATTCAATGGAGAATAGAAATAATTTTGAAATTCATTGATCTGTTGCATGGGGGTTCTACCTGATGAAAGAGAGTTTACAATTAAACGACTAAATATAAGTTCAAGGCAAGGAGACATTGAATTTCTGAATGAATCAAATCTCATATGTCGTGTTTAGCATAGGAATCTAGTGAAATTTCTTAGTTGTTGCGTTGAAATTTCAAAAAGGCTATGCAGCGCAGAGCAAGGCATGACCTTAACGTTTTCTTCCCAATCACGTTCAAGGGAGATTCAATTTGCATTGTAAGAAGCTAAAACTCATTGCACAGTGGGAGAATGGGGAACACCGGAAGAAGCAGATGTGGGTAAGTCGATGGTAACAGAGTAAGCTATCCACTAGACGACATCAGGTGGACCCTGATGCAAATTGTCAAGTAGATATCTTACTTCATAAATACATTCTTACTCTCATGTACGGTGGTGGTCGATGGGATTTGAACAAATGACAATAGGTTGATCTTCGATGGGTTCACCAACCATATGGCATTTGGCATTGGCATTGTTGGCGCACTACCAATAAGTCTTGCCATGTTTTCATTCATTCAATTATAACACTCTTGCAAAAGACCCCACACATGTACAAAGGCGTATAATTTTTTTATTTGCAATACCGCTACAATCTTGATATGAATTATTGATTTTATTTTTCCCAATATAAAGCAATTGTTTTTTTCAAATTAGAAAACATACTTTATAAAAACAACTATTAATTCAATTTATTTTAAATATGGAAAGCAGACTCTAAATCTGGGTCAACAGTAAAACTAGAAAGAAATCCCTTCATAAATATGCTCTCCTTCTGCTGCTGCACTATACATATTTGTACTAAACTAAGAGAGTGCATAATTTCTATGGTTGTATTTACTATTGCAACCACCATGAATGAGCCTTGGTCTGCTCCATATGTACCCATACCTTTGCGGTCCGCACTTTTACTTTCAAAACCCCACATTGAAATCACAAAATGCTTTTACTTTCAAACCCCTAGAATGAAATCGTGAAATATGTGTGTGAGCTCTCACATATTAAAAACAATGTTATATTTAAAGTAGTTCATACTTTTAACTTGAAATATATTGTATTTCAATTGCAATGAGCATCGAATACTAATGCTTAGTAATCATGCATGTTTTCAAAAGTCTACGATTTCGAAGGATTCAATATGGTCATGATGTGTGAACTTTATGATCATGGTGTTTCCTTGTGTACATACACAAAGGGAATGTAAGAAACCACCTTATTCTCTTGTTAACAAATCGAATTGTGTTTTACATTAATGCCTCATTAATCTTTTCTTTTTTTCATTATTGTTATTGTTATTTTATCAAGGGTTTCAAGAATTTTCATATATACTTAGAAAGCACAAAAAAATCTAAGAGACATACTAACTCTTTGGACAAATGACGAGAAACATCTAATTTTCCATCTATACTTCAGTGCCTAACAATTATAATTCATAAAGATTTATGTGAACAAAACTCTATTTTGATAATTGTGCTCAGGACTTGAACGATATTTTGATACAACATGCATATTGATAGTTGCTCTTAGAACTTTTACTCTACTTTGTACTTTTCTTTAGAAATTTATAATTTGAAATTATGCTTAAAACTTAACTCTACTATGTACTTGTGTTTAGAATTTGAGCTTCTACCTTTAAAAGGAAGGGACTTGCTGTGATGTAGCCTCCCTTGTTAAAGTGTTTGAACATGGATATATGATAGCATACTTTGAAAAAATATATTATATTTGAGTTGAGATATTTGAAAGAGGGACACGTTTTTCTCTATGTGTATAGTTTTGAGGGTTATTTCAAAGTCTTTTTTTTAATATACAATTCTATTAAATATATATATTTTATATAATAATTATGATATTAAATATTATTTTGTATTATTTATATAAAGTATCTTTTATAATTGTGTTTAGTGTATAAATTTTAATCAATGGATGTTAGGGAAGTGTTCATGATATGACAAGGGTCCTTCAATCAGTGATGTAAAGAGGAGCAATAGATAGCTTATCTTGTACTAAATTACTTCGAGTCATGACAAGTTGTGGGAATGGTGGAGGAAACATGTTTGCAATCCATCACTTCAATTCATGGTAATTTGTGGGAATTCTTTCAGGTGATCATGAAAGGTTAGTCCAAGATAGCCTTGTGAATGTTTCCTCAATGATGTATTCCCATGCCACTGAAGAGTGATCATTTTATAATTATGAGCAAGAAAATCATTTGAGATGAGAGAATCATGGGTTTTGTACAACCTAAGGGTTTAAGAAGAAGGACAAAACATGCTGACAAATTTGATATGTCCTCCCATCTCCCACTCTTTTCTACTTTTATCTACTTTAAATATCCTCTATGTTTGAAAATAAGGTAACTCGTTGGTTAAGGTGAGCAGGTTTGTAGTCCCAAAGGTGGATGATTTGTCTCTAGGTTTGGGAGGTGAACACTCTACCTTCTAGGATCTAGAGTCCCCATAGAAACTCAACTTTTCCTCTTCATTTCCATTCTTCCTCAAGCCAACAAATATATAGGACACTTCAATAAGCCTGACCTAGAAGAAGAGGCTTTCTCTAGTTAGAAGAGATCATTTTCTAAGACGTAGTGGGAGTTTGAGGACATGGTGGTAAGAAAGTAACCCCCCCCCCTTCCCCCACAATAGACATGAAAGGAAATATGAATATAAAAGAGGAGGATGAAGTTGGTCACAAGCATACTAGAAGAGGTAGGACAAAAACAACCCCATGCGTGGAAAACTTGAGATGAGGAAGAGAACCCAACCTCAATTAGAATATATTTCCATGGTCAATAGATGTCACTAGTCCCATATTGACTAAAAAGGAAGAAATCGACAAATTAGAGAAGGAAATGGATAAAAGAGGAACAATAGACTCTAAACATGTGTCTACAGAGTATGTTTGTTACCATATTTTCTAGAATTCAAGAAACCAAGTTTTCCAAGATAATAGAGATTTATTGGTTAGTCAAATTCCGCATTTCTCAGGCAATGGAAGAAAAAGAATATCCTATTCACTTAGACATCGTAAGGAAGTTAGATTTTATAGAAGCTATATAAAATTCATTGATTAGAATCAACTAGGGACTCAAGGCTATAGTAGTCCATAAAGAAGTAGAACATCAAGGAAAAGAGGCAAAGGAGATGTAGATGGAAGGTCATCATCTCTCTTAGCCAAATTTCATTTTTTCTTTGATAATGACTACCAATATTTTTCCACATGTCACTAGGTTATATTCTCTTTCAATTTATTTTCTTTCTAATTTTAAGGGCCTCCATAGACCTACTTAGTAGTTTTGAAACAAAGTGTGAGATCATTAAAGATGCCCTCCTTTTTATTATCATATTATGTATACATCTTAAAAACAATTCTAATAGGTTAAAGGACTTCTCCTTTTAGATCCCTTTTGGATTTCTAGTTAAGCAGCCTTCAAGTTTATGGAATGCAATCTATAATAATATTTTGTAGTCTCACAAGATCAACATTAAACCTCTCTCCTTAGGAGGATGAATAGTTCCTTTTATATATATATATAACTTTGAAAAGTAAGTGAAATTTTTAAAGTTACACTATTTTTATTAAGAAAATATATCTTTATTGCTCTTATTATTTTTGGACAGTTATAATACTTTAATGGCTATAACATATCCCTCATAATAAAAACTAAACATTTTAAATAGCATATGAATTCAAATTCATCTCCATTATCCATTTCTAGAGGATCTTAACCTTACATTTTCCATTTGTGGTAAAACACTTATTAACACATGTTGATATCCATACATGTAGGAGTTCCTTGTGGCATAACCTCTTCTGTTATTCTAGATTATGCCCTTGATATTGATATTTCCTTGTGTCTTTAGTACCAATGTTCTTAGTGTTTAAGGATAATGAAGGGAAAAGTGGCCCCAACGTTCCCTTCAAGCCTTGCAGTCTTTGTACTCCTCTCTAAAATATGTTAAGGATGTCCTTGAGTGTGACCACTACCAAAAAGACTTGCAATATGTACGTTCTATTCTCAAATATGCTAAGAAGATCCTCAAGTATGGCCATTATTGGAGAAAGTCGTGCAAGTTGTTGTTATTGATAGTTTGAGGTTGCATCAATATGGTTTCATGGAAATCCATTTATTTAGGAATACATCAATGATACCATTATCATTTTAATACCGTTTTTCACTTGCTTACTATTTTAGTGTGTCGGTTTCTTATCTTTTCTACTACATTATTTTCACTTGATAGTCTTGTAAACTTTGAAATGACTCTCCTATATGTTCTTCCAAACTTGGATGTAAGAATTACCTCAATTGCTTGACATCCATGTTTGAGATATCATTAGCTTGTCTGGCATAAAACTGCAAACACTTGAGAAGGAAGATTGCCTCAAGAGCCATAACCCACGACAAGGTTTTTTTTGTTAGTTTCTCTGTTATGGTTTACTGTCTACTATTTTAAGCTACAAATGTATCCCTAGGTTTTCTATGTTTGAATACCTTAATGAAGGCTCTTTTTAGGAAAATGTGATTCTATCATTGCAATGGGTTATACATTGATCAATAAAAAACTATTTTAAAATTATAGAACAAAATGTGGTTGCATTTGTTTCCAAGGTTAACATGAGTATGCTAATACCCATGATGGACTTATAGTAATATACAATGGAAAATGCTCATAAGCCAATGAATAGGGGATAGACGATTAATTATGTCACCAACAAGAAAATGATTTGGGTGCATTATATTCATACATGAAACAACCCTACCTAGTGTCTTGGCCTATAGGTATTGAAAACCAATATTTAAGATTAGATAAGCTGATGGTGCTTTTTAAATTTANTCACAACAAAAGCAAATAGACTATTTCATCACATAAAGTGTTGGAAAGTTAAATGAGATGATGATAAGGAGGAGGAGGAGGAGGAGGAGGAGGAGGAGGAGGAGGAGGAGGAGGTCACAACCAAGCCAGACACAAATTTGGTGTCTTATACCCCTTGTTTGTGGGACAAGGAATCCTAGAACGATGCAACTGCAAAAGCTTACAGAGGTGTACATACCCTACCCCTCTGGATTTGAATTTATAATCTTTTAAAAGAAAACACACATTGTTTACCATTAGGTATACATACCCTACCTTAATGAAATAGAATTTAGATTTATATATTACCAATCATAAAATATTTTATCTAAAAATACAAATTTTTAGTAATATTTTTTCAAAAATATATTCTTATTATAATATAATATTACAATAATAATAAATTAAATAATTATAAAAATAACAAATACAATTTTATTTCAAAAAATATCTAAATTATAAATAAATACTATAATATTAATAAATTAAATAATAAGGAAAATGTATAATTTTGCACCATAACTTAAAAATAAGATTAAGTCACAAAAAAAATTAAACACGATGTACATTTTTCAAACCCAACGCATGCTCTAAAAAGTCTATGTTATGAATTTCATTAGGGTGAACACAAAATTCAATATTCACTCTAGTTACCATAAAATTTCTACCACATATGTTCTCATAATGCTATTTTTTAAAATTAACTTTGTAATTCTCAAACTCTTTTTCTTTCATCTATTAATTAAAATTTTCCGTGAACATGAAGTTTTGTTTTTAACGTAAACGAATGCTACTTGTATTAATAAAAATAGAGGGGGGTTATGGCTGAATCGTTCAACCACTTAATACAAAAAGAAAGAGTCCATTTCAAACTCTTTAGAATGTTGTCTACACATTTTACATTCAAAATTTTACTACTAGTGTTCACTACATGGCTTGTAAAAAGCCTAAAAAAACTATCCCAAAATTGATAGAATTCTATCAAACATATAAAAATAGTAGATATTGTAGATAGATGGCTTGTGAAAAGCTTAAAAAACTATCCCGAAATCGATAGAATTCTATAAAACATATAAAAATCGTAGGTATTGTAGGTACCATTTTTTTGATCGAAATTATTTAAGCAACTTGCAGCAGGGGAATTGTAAGAGGTTCCAACTGTGGCCATCTTGAAAGAACTTTGCTCCATTGTGTCTTCCTCTTTTATGACATGTTGACAATTTTCAATTAAGCCAATTGATGTTATAGAAGGGGTATATTTCATAGCTAAGAAACATGGGAATTGTTCCACTTGTATATTTTTCACTTTAGCTTGTAGGTCCCTATTTATTTTTGTCTACTCAACAAGTTTTTGTTAACTTCTTCTATACTCACTTCTAGCATAATTGTCTTTTACTTGTATTTGCTCAGTTTCCCTTTGTCGATGTCCAATTGCCTCTGAACATTCTTCATATCCTTGTTGTAATTGAGCTTCCATCTCTTCCACCACTCTTCCTTTTTCTCCATTGCTTGAGCCACCATCTCTTTCCCTTCACCCAAAATTTGTTCACACTTCTGTAAAGAAATGCAATATCATTCTTCTCTACTAGCCATGGGCTTGAACAAGGAAACACATATTTGTAAGAGAACACATCGAGTATAATTTGAAGTCCAAGCTCCAATACAAGGTAATACTTAAGATATCTAGAGGTGATCTTTAAAATGTGTATAATGACGACCCAACGATGTGTTGCAAAATATAACCCAACCAACAACCCCACAAAACTAATAAAGAAATCCCAACAAAAACCAACAATGATAAAGAACAAAAAAAAACCATCGCAAGAACTCGACTGTGAGTGAGTAAGAAAATATGACTATAATGAAGAAGGAGAGCCACCAAATAAACCCATATGAACAATATTTAATATAGTAAACCAATAGAAAGGTCCACAAACAAAGAGGTTGTGGCCCAAACCAGAGTCCATAGATGGACATAACCACATCATTGATCAACTGTAAAATAAAATCAGAGGGACTGGGATAACATTACCACATATCATAACCATTGAGGAAGCTAGGCCTTGTATTAGAACTACAAGGTGACAATGCACTACTAAATTCCCATATGTTTGGGATTGAACCAACCTTGCCTCCATTAAGCTCACCTTGTTGTGAGATATATGAATGGGATCACAAAGAATCTGATACATTAATTTTGGATGTTTCCCAAATGGTAGTGATGTACACCTATTGACTTGCATTGGTATATGAGAAGTGGGTCATGAACTTAGGGGAAGGACGTGAATCCTTCCCTGCCTCCTTTTCCCTTAATGCAACATCGTTAAAATTGACAACCTATGTTTGATTGTGCATCTACTGCACTGTTGAGTTCACGTAAAACATGAAAAAATGTACCTCTTTCATGTGCTTCAATGGAGATTGAATTCATAGCATTATTATTAGCAAGTGGATTTCTTTTGGAAGTCTTTTTTCATAGAGGTTATGGATGGTACTCGCAGAGTCTACAATTATCGTCGAGCTTCCAATTCCTCTAAGGTTAACTCTATGCAAGACTTTCCATAGAGAAGGCATTTATGTTTGGTATCTGTGGTCATGCCAAGGCCCCAATAAAAGAATATTCTTTATTCGTAGAGCACCCACACACCTTCCACCCCTCTAATTAAATTTGGTCTTACAAACCCTAAAGAAAGTTTCAAAGTTTAATTAAAACCTACAAAACCATTTTAATAGAAAAATAAGATGGATCTTCAAAAATAGGAGATGATAATTAATTGGAACTTCAATTTTCAAAAGCCTGAAAACTTATTGCTGTGACTCATTTTCTTTAAATCTATTTCCTTTTGGATGAGACAACATATAATAACAAGATTCTGGTGGTGGAAATTTTCTCGACATTTCCACATGCCATTGAAGGTTAACTTGAATGTAAACTAGAAATTTTGTAGCAGTGAGGATTTTCAACTAATCACTTCACTTGCAAGAATATTTCAACGTTCATTTATCCGGATTTTATTTTATTTTATCAATCAACATTTATTTCTCTCTCTAATAAATAACTTATTTTATTAATCAACATTCATTTCAAATTATTTTATTGATCAACAGTGTTTTTTATACAAGGGCTCCATTTTTGCATAAACATAGAGATCAATGGATATACATGTGATATTAGTATTTAGTAATTAAAAATGATGAATAACTAACATGTTCTATGTTTTAAAAACATAAATATCCGTACAACAATTCTAATCTAAGTTGGTGACAAAATAAATGTTGTAATTAAATAAATGAATTTGGAATTTTGATTTTGAACTTTCTCATATTTATTATGTAAATTCAGCGTAGAGATTAATGGATTTCAACATTTTATAGATCTAGGGTAGAAATGGATGGATCTAGATACATCGGAGTAAATCTATGTTGCAGATTAAAATAAGTTGTTCTGTTTATGTTTCTAATTGGATTTTAGGGTTGGATAGCTAGGTTTGACTTAACAATTTCCACTGTTTAGACTAAAACATTTATGAGCGAAATTTTGTATGGTTTAATGGACATCTAAACTAGGAATTTTGGTGAAGCAGTTTGAGCTCACCATAACCTTCCATGAAAGCATTTCAAAACATGAGCATCAAACTAATAAGTCTAAACAAGAACTAATATTTGAGCATTTCAACGCGATCTCATTTGAATAATTTTTAGCGGGATTAATTAATTTACCATTTGGTGATTAATTTACAATGCATAGGGTTCTTGTGCTCTCCCACTTATGGGATTATGATGCTCAACTTGAATAACCTGATCAGAAAGAAAGAAACTTGGAATAACACAAGTCGGTCAATACTACAGTCTACACTAAAACTTTCAAATTAGTTAGTGTGGGTTTGCTTGACTTCATTTGACCCACTCATGATTTTTACCTAACCTCAGACATTATACTTTGATTGTAGGTGGGACCTTGGATTCAACTTATACAATTAGCAGTAAGGAAACATCACTATTTACCTTTTTCTCCTTTACAAAGGAAATTCGTGAAGCTCTTATTGTTTGGGTTAGGCAAGACACCAAACATAAGAATAAATGCACACATTGTTTTGATTTGGGCCCAGACACATCAATTGGTTTGAAAACACACATTATATACTTGGAGGAGTTGAGATGATACAACAACGGATGTCTCTTATAGTGGATGTCTCTTGTTCAATCATCTAACAATTCGAGGGTATGATTAAACCGAACATGAATGTGTCTCTTTCAGTCAGCCTGTTATTAATTAATGATCTACTATAGTGCTATGATCTTAATAAATGCATTAATATCTCAGCCCATCGCCACGTCTTGGGCACCATTTTACGAGGATGAGACCATTTGTAGGAACCAATCCCATTTATGAAAATTTGTTAATAAAATAATGTAAAAATTATAGACTATAGTCATACTTTAGAAACACAAAAATTTACTTCTACCGACATGAATAATACCCCTTTGTGAAAACTATATTCCCCTATTGGAGACATAATAATAAAGTATCTGAATATTTTTTATACTCTATTTCTTTGAACTGTATCTAGCATTTAAATATATATTATCATACATTTGAGTGGAAAAATGAGTACCCTCTCTCCCTTAAAACAATAAAAAAAATGATGTCAAATATTGCTAGCTCATTCGGTTAAGGAGTGGGTATAGTTAGTAAGGCAACCTGGGTTCAAACTCTTCAGGGGTGAGCTAGTTGGGAGGAGACACTCAAAAATCCATCCATGTTAAGGGTTGGTGTGGCCCAGGCTAGGTGTGATCCCTGGGTGATTTTGACGGCTTAGATGCCCCTAGGTTACGGCCTCTCAGCCAATGGTGGAAATGCATTGTCCCTAAGTGACGGGCATTTCTTAACAAACAAAAAATACAATAAAACAAATGACTATCTTGAGTTGGTATGATAAAATGAAATACAATAATCAAAGCAATAAAACAAATAACTATCATGAGTCAGCGTGATAAATAAAATATGGAGAGATTACATAAGATGAATATAGATATGGAAAATGTATAGGTTAGACATGGTTGATGACAAGTGGAGAAATAATCTAATACAGAGACATAAACCAACTAGTTTTTGGAAAATAGTTTACTATTTGTAAGTGTAAGCACTTAAATGAAGGGTATGTTTTAGGGGCGAAATTTTACCAATTGGCTATTTTTGGGGATTTATTCAAAAAATAAATTCTCAATTGGTCATTTTTACTCCAGCAAATTGTCAATATTTACATAACATATGTTTTTTTTGGATAACATTTGCCAATTTTTACAAGTTCTAGTAGTAAATTATGTGTTTCTTATTTAATATTCATCTACCTATCTATATATATGATTTTTTCAATCCAAATTAATCACCTAGAATAATATATTTAAATATACTATTTGAATCTTTAAAAAATACCCTACTTAAATGCTTATGTTTTTTAAAAGAATTTATATTTACAACATCTTGAATTTTTTTTACAAAGGTTAAAAAATGTATTTTGGAATTTAAATTGCCCATTTATGAATTTTAATCATATATAATAGTTGGAATGTCCCATGACCATCAAATTCTATGGGTGGATGACTGACCACCCTCACAATTTGATTTGCACTGACACACTAAATTATTTGTTACCGGAGATAGAAAATCCTATCACGACTCAATTGTCAAACTAACAGTGAGGAGAACCATCACTAGCAGTTATCTGCAAATGCGTGTGACTCAACACAATTATTCAAGGAAAACCATGCCACCTAAAATAACTCATTGATGGTCCATAATGGGGAAAACTTCCACTCTTTTTGGATGCTTTGGGTCTTGGTATGTTAACCTATTTCCTTATTACCGTGGAAGATGAGTTCTTAGACAATCAATAGCAATTTTAAGTTTTACTCTAGGACCATCTTATGTTTACATTGATGAAAAAAAACTATTAACAATGTGAAGACATTGTCAATTAACACAATACACAAATCTCTAGGGGTGGATCGTTCAATCATAACGTTCAACCATGCTTTATCTTTAAGTGCAAGTGAATGGAATTTTGTAGGAATAATGCACAAATTACCTCGAACTTATGTATTCATCGACCACACAAGCTCCATAAAAAGTTGTGCAATTAGTCAACTATCCTATTTCCCACATTTCCTCCTTTGTTTCTTATTGCTAATTATCACCCAATCGGAAACATGGATTCCAACTTTGATATTAAATTGAATATCAATGAAAATAATTATGTTATTCAAATTAAGGGAAGTTTGGATACACAATTTCAAGAAGAAGAAGTGAAGAAGTACTTTATGTCCATGTTTCATGTCTTATATAAATTTTTGGCAGTGAAATTGGAAGCATACATTCCCCAATCAATCTCAATCATCCCCTATCACAACTAGATTTAATGGGATATGTTTGAGATGGAGCATTACAAACTTGTTGTTGCTCATAGATTTCAAAAAATAATCAACAATGAAAAATTGAGTCTATGGCTATGGAGGAAATTAAGAAGCACGATTCACAAATTCGAAGTTGCTAGCACAAGTTCATCAACTGTATATAAGAAACATTCTCATGGATCATGGATTTCCATGTAGTATTCCTTCTAAAGTGTTTGTAGTTTAATGTTAAACACGACGATAAAAGATCAGACATGGATGTCAAGTAGGTGGGGTAAGTCTTACATACAAGTTTGGAAGAGTATAAGGGGGAGTCATTTTAGAGTTTGGAATAATGTAATGTAGCATAAAATATAAGAAACTAATATCGAGAAATATTAAGAGAGTTTACCATTTTTGCATTTGAGAAGGTAATTCTATGACTCATGTATTCCTAAATAAGTGGGTTTTCATGAAACCATATTGATGCAACCTTAAACTACCAATAGTGGTACCATAAACAAATTTCTATAGTGATGTCCATACTCTAATTCGTATACTATAATGAATTGGCATCATGTTGATTAACAATACTTAGATTTTTGATATTTGGTTGTGTGATGAGTTAATACACATACAAGAGAAACAAACTTCGAGAATTTTTAGTTTGTTGTTTATATCATAGAGACTTCTCACCAAAAGAATAATATTATTAGTATAGAGAATAAGAAGAAGAATGACTTTACAAGAAGAGTTATGTCTACACAACCTACTTCTACCAAACAACTCTCTAATTTGTCGATATACATACGAAGAAAGGTTCGGGATAGAAGACAATCTTTATTGATTAATATATTACAATTAATATCTTATAAACAACCCTTAGAGTCCCTAATATTGGTAATAGCATTCTTGTGTAACCTTATCACAAATCTCAACTCAAAAGGAACTTTAGCTTTTCTAATCTATTCCAAAGGTTAGTTAGGGGTAACGTGTCAAATGTTTTTTCTAAAGTTATCAAAGAAACACAAAACCTTGGTTTTATTATTGCATTTTTTTACAATGGTCATAAGAAATATTTGATGGTCACAATCATGTCCTACACATGATTGATATCCTGGTGTAAACATCTCCTTTATTTTAACGATACTCTATTTCTGGCTTAGCACCCAATTGGTCCATCTTCTATATTCAAAGACCATGGGGTATCATTTGTTGATGGTGATTGTGAAATATATGCATGTGAACTATTTTTATTGCATTAATAAATTCCATGTGATTGTCGACCTTTTCCTTCTTTAAATATTTTAAGCACATAAATTACAATGTTATGATATTTGATTTGTGTGGGTGTTTTTATTAAGGTGTTTAAAATTGTGTGGACATACCCTATTTTTGAATAGACACAAAAGGAAATATCCCTCGAGACCCCTATCCTAATGTATCAAAGAGAAGGCATCGACAGACTTCCTTAACCATTAAAGAATAAAGGATACTATAAATGTTTTACAATACATGGGATTCCAATATGCATAGATATTCAATTGGAGATTGTGTACATGATCTCTATGATCAATTTCACATAGTAAGGCATGTGCCATTATTCTTGACAATATCTTGTAATTTAGCTCACTAAGTCAACATCATACCTAAATGCACATGCCCATAGGACTCTAAGCCTACCAAGACTTGAAACTTGGTATTGGGCATGGAGACAACATGTTTCAACCACTATACCGCAATTTGATGGCCAACATATTAATTTACACTATTAAAACTATGAATAGAGCACACGTAAATGTATTTGACACGAGGTCAAGATGATACTTGTTTAATTATGGTCAATTATTTCATTTTGCAACTAAGATGTTAGAAAGTATTTCATGTGATAGGATTGCTATCAAACCTTGTCAGGTTTTAACCAAGTATGTATGCTATTGCCATGAGAGATCATATGCTCATGTATTGTAGAAGGAATCCTTAAAGTACCAAGTGGAATTGAGCCATAAGTAATAAACTACGACCTTGTAGTGATTTTCATTAAAAAATACATCCTATAATATCAGGAATACTATGTGTCAATTTCTGATATGTTGAGAGGAAAATTTATATCCTATTATGAATGTGTAATTTCATATTCAAGGTGGAGAAGATACATGGACTTTAAAAAATAATGTTAATAACAAAATAATATTTCAATGTCGACTCAGTTTGAGGTGGTTCTCAAACATGTGGTTTCACCCATAGAAATTAAATCAAATTATATCGTGACTCATTCACACATATGTGGATCAAATTTCACCCCAAGTCCTTGAAAATTTTAAAATCCCAAAGGTTTAGCACAACTAGTTGTGACCAATTTTTCAGAGCATTTGACTAATTCTATTCTAGTAAGTACCAAGTTCAAATTCCCTAGGTTAAACATATTAGTATTTTCCTATGTGTTTACGAGAGATTCCAACCAAAAATATGGGGAAGCATAAATTTTTTTTCTTGTGAAGTTTTCCTTAAAAATACACATACAAAAAATGTATATATCTAAGCACATACACATAAAGATATATAGTTAAATAAATAAAAAGAAATTTTGTAAATTATTTGAACCTATATACTAAAAAAAATTATAATAATTATTTGGATGTATATAAAAAAAATTTCAAAAAAATTGTAAAAAAACAAACCCCATGTCTCTTATTGATATTTGTTAGATAATAATTAGAAAATATTATACAAATTAAAAATTCACTTATCTTTTCTAAGTAAAATAACACATTATACAATGTTTATATATAAAAGTTCTATTACCAAATATGTGCACACATTAAGGTAATTAAACAAAGTGTAAGTGAAATGTCTCGAGTGATTAATGAACACAATATGTTTTTCGTAATAAAATCATATCAAATTGCGGTTCAAAATACAATAGAGTAAGTCTATTGTGACCCAGGAAATATGGGTTTAGTATTTGGTAATGATGGTTTCTCTCTTGTCCATTTCTCTAATTTCCTATTCATTGATAGGACTCCGTGATTGTTCTTATAACAATCCGATTCATATTTCGTAGAGTAGCTAGATAACGAATGGATATTTTCATTTAAATACATTTTTAGGATTCTCTTTTGTGCAATATGGGTTGCATATGGTCAATGATTCATAATTAGAGTGTTTCTTGATTTCTGCATTTTTTCAGATTTCTCGCCACTCTTTGATAGACAATCATTTCTCTCTATATATGTATCACTTATTTCTCTTTTATATATATCGATAGTGAGTTGAAAGTATCTATATAAAGGATAGGGTTTCATGCAAACTTTGAGAATCTCCTCGTGGAGGATGGACTCTAAAAAAACCTTAATATTTTTTCGGCTAGAATTATTGTCATTAGAGGAGGAAGGTTTACCGCAGTAGTTTAGAGTCCGTTAATCTCTCTGATCGACTTAGTACCAACTAATTCATAAAAAATGGGACGATATTTTCTTTACTGCAATAACTTCTTCTTTCTTTGTTGGGGTACTCTGAATAGAGTCAAGGTAGGTTTGAGCTTTTTATGGGTTTTTTTGTACCTTTGTGCACTTTTTGGATCCGATGGTGAGCGAATGGATTTATTTACTTGTTACCGGTTGTTTGGGTGGATTAGATATGATGGAAAAAACACTTTTCATCAGGAACCGGTTGACCAAGTGATAGGGTTTACTACCGGTGGGGGTATTTCGAAGATGTCAATATCTCATGGATTTATCAGGGGCAGAAGTTCTACAACACCCATTTTCATACCTAGTCTTGATGTTGGTGACTATCCTATATTGGGAAACCCTAATGGTGTCAAGGGGATCAAGAAACTGGTGGGTAGTAGAGCTCAACTAAGGAGGAAACATAAAGCATATAAAGTGAAAAAGGTTTTACACCGATTTGTTTTCGGTCAGGATGTGAGCCTAGACAAAGTTGAAGCTCTTACGAGCTAAGCACTGGTGGGTCAGATTGAGGCAACAAAAATGAATCGACTGGAATTGGTGGAATGGGTGAACAATAATTAGACTCCTTTGCTAGGGTTAGCGCATGGCGTTAACTTGATGTTAAACAGATGGTTGTGTTTTATCTTTTAGTAACCTGAACATACACAATTTTTTTTGGATAGTGTTTGGTTAGTGAAGGAGGGTTCTTTCTTCCTTAAGTAATGAAATCCGATGTTCAATCATGAGAAGGAGCGTCAAAATAGGAGGCATTTGTGGTTGCTCCTTCTAGGCTTCCCTTTGGAATTATGGACTTTGAATGTGTTGGAGGATTTGGAAAACAATGTTGGTAAATTTATTCGAGTTAACGAAAAAAACCTATTTGGAGTGGAGAAGAAAATGGCGAGGGTTATCGTCAAAGTTGATATAGATAAGGGTCTCATTCCGGAGTTGGAAATTGTTTGGGGTGAAAAAGTTCTTATTTAGCATTTAGATTATTTGCATGTACCATTTCGATGTCATTCTTTCCGTGAAACTGGTCATCTGAAGGCCCACTATCCATATATTTTCTCGGCTTATCGAAAAGGAAGATCGATGGAAGTTTTAGAGGATGATGTATACCCTTCTCGCAAATTGGATTTTGGGGATTCACCTCTTTTGTAGAACCAGAACTGTGAAAATTCTCCTGATAAAGAACATTCTAACTCTCAAGTTCCTTATGAAGATGTTTCAAAGGATCAATTGAATTTTTATTTAAATATGGAACATGATCTTGATAAAAGATTATCTGGCCCAGGGTTTGGGAAGGATTTATCTTCGGATAGTACGTTGCCCATTTCAGCTTTGAAATCTCTTGATTCTGTGAAGTCCATAGTTGGTTATGGGTCTAGTTTTGAGGGAAATTATGGTTATGGTATGGGGGGGTCTTTAGATTTGATTCCTAATCTAGTCTCTGTGACTTCTATTGAAACGATTATGTCTTCTGTTGAGGGGGTTAAGGATGTTTATGTAACCTTGGGTCAGGACGATGTGGGTTATTGTCCTAGAGGAAATTTCAACTCAAAATGGGCCTTTCAACCCTAATTCAGAGTCCATGCCATTATGTATTATCCAATGAAATTGCTTTAAATTTGAAATACCGTATAGGTCTTAAACAAATTTTTAATATAAATTTGGGGATAGGTATCATAAAAAAAACTACTTTTTTTGTTCGTATTTTCGACCTATATCCCTGTGTTTTTACTCAAATTTTGATCGGGAGAGCTCATTGGATGCGGAAGTAAATTCTACATCCCACGAGTACCCACTTTGCATACTTTTGACAAATCTCGCTACCCCAAAAACAAGAAATACCTGAAAAAACGTAATGATGAGGTATTTGTTGTTTTTGAGGTAGCGGGGTCCGTCCAAAGTATGCAGAGTGGGTACTCGTTGGATGAAGAATTTAATTCTGCATCCAACAAGCTCTCTTGATCGAAATTTGAGTAAAAACACAGGGAGATATGTCGAAAATACAAACAAAAAAATAGTTTTTTTCTTTTCCTCCAAAATTAATAAATACTATTTTTTATTTTAACTATTATTTTATTATTTTCCTTAGGAGGCCCATTTTGAGTTGAAAATTCCTCTAATGTCTCAGAAATTGTATTTTGGGGATTCACCTCTTCTTTTGTAGAACCAAAACTGTGAAACTTTTCCTGATAAGGAACATTCCAACTCTCAAGTTCTTTATGAAGATGTTTCAAAGGATCACTTGAATTTTTATTTAAATATGGAACATGATCTTGATAAAAGATTATCTGGATGAGGGTTTGGGAAGGATTTATCTTCAGATAGTATGTTGTTCATTTTAGCTTTGAAATCTCTTGATTCTGCGAAATCCATAGTTGATTATGGGTCTAGTTTTGAGGGAGATTCTTGTTCTTATATGGGGGGGGGGGGGTCTTTAGATTTTATTCCTAATCTAGTCTCCATGACTTCTATTGAAACCACTTTGTCTTTTGTTAAGGGGGTTAAGGGTGTTTATATAGCCTTGGGTCAGGATGATGTAGGTTATTGTCCTATTTCCCTGACTCTAGATATTGTTGAATCCACACTAGTTATTTCTTCACAGGGTTTGAAGGGTTCATTTAAAGAACCCTTGGATGTATTTTCAAAAAATAGTTATGATAATACTTGTGTTTCTCCTCTATATACCCTGTGTTTCCAAAATGTTAGCATTAGGTTGTGGGAAAAAAGAAAAAAGGGGAGTTTGTCTCTGTCAATGATTATAATCCTTTATCTGTTCATTTAGCTAAAGTCTTTTCTCCTTCTTCTTCTGGTAAAGTTTCTCCTTTTCCTCGGGCCCTAGGAGTAAAGCAGGCCTTAATTTTAGAGTGTTAATGACCATCCTTTTCTTAAACATTAGAGGTTTAGGCAGATATGCAAAGGCTGGGGCTTTGTCTAAATTGTTCAAATATACTGACCCTTCTGACATTCCTTTGCAAGAAACTATGTGCTCCGATGTACAGGCTATAGAGGTGTTAGCGAAAATTATTTCGGGGTGGTAATTTTGTGTTGTGAGCTCGAACGGTCTTTTAGAGGGTTTGTTATCTAGGTGGAATCCTAATTTTTCTAGTTTTAAACCTTTTGAAACTTTGGGAGGAATTATTTTGGAAGGATGCTTTAGGAATATTGATCAGTATTTATCTCTTCTAAATTGTTATAGTCCTTATAAATAAAGAGAATCTTATCGGAACTGGTTGGAATCTTTGAGGATCCTGGGAATTGGTGATTTGGCGGGGATTTAATTTTTTCATTGTCTTCTACATAGGTTTGGGGATGTCATTCTAGAGTGGATCATGATGCTTATTTTTTTCAGCCTTATTCATTAGAAAAAATATAGTTGATGTGATGCTAGTTATCTTGGAACTGACATGGTCAAATGGTAGATGTGGGTAGGATGGTATTAGCAAACGGTTAGATCAGTTCATGACCAATGCTAATTTACTTCAATTGGTTCAAAATTATAGAACCTGGGTTGAGAAGGTATGAATTGCAAATCATTATCCAATTCTCTTTCAATTGGTTGGATTCAAGAAGGATGGGCGTCATCATTTTAAGTTTAATAGTTCCTGGTTGTTAAATGAAGAATTCTGTAGTATGGTAAGAGGGTGGTGGCAGAGGTATGAGATGGAGATTGATGTTAATCCTATGGATTCGCTGGTTGAAAAATTGAAGCATTTGAAGCAGGTTGTGTCAAAATAGATTAAGGACCAAAAGAGAAAGGATAAAGAGGAGTTGTATAACATTGATAATAACATTAAGATTATTCTTGTTAGCGGTGAGGATCTCATTCTAAATGAAGAGGAAAGATCGTCGATTAAGGAGTCATAATTTAAATGTTCTTCTTTATTGTAAAAAGAAGATATTGAATGGTGTTTAAAGAGTCATTCCTTGTGGGTGGCATCGGGGGATAATAATACTCGTTTCTTTCATAATTATGCCTCTTGTAGATGGAACCATAATGCTATTTGGGAACTACTTAACGAGTCAGGAAATAAAATCATATCTCAGACAGATTTGAAGCTTTTTTAAGGAATTTTTTCAATGATCATTATCAGGATTTAGGTAGGTGCAAAATTGATGTTCAATTGAAGGTTTTAAGTCATATTCCTTACTTTTTTACCCAGGATGAAGGTGAACTTATTTGTGATTCAGTTTCATTAAAAGAGGTTGAGGAGGTTTTAAATAATTTTGCTAGGGAGAAGATCCCAGGATCGAGCGGCTGGACTGTTGCGATTATTCTTACCTTTTTTGATATCATGGGAGAAGAAACTCATGAAATGGTCAAATTTTCAAGGATTGAAGGGTAGGTTTTTGGGGATTTGAATTCAAATTTTTTTACCCTTATACCTAAATGTAATAATTCTATTTCTTTAAATGATTTTCAACCTATTTCTCTCTGTAATTTGTCTTATAAAATGATCTCAAAGATTATCGCCAAGAGGATGAAGCCATTTCTCTCAAAAGGGATGTGAAAAGAACAGTTCGGTTTTCTTGTGAATAAATAGATTACTGATGCTATTGGAATTACTCAAGAAGTAATTCACTCTGTTAAAAAAATAGATTTGGATGCCTTATTGCTGAAAATAGATCTTGTTAAGGCGTATGATAGGATTAATTGGGTTTTCTTGCGGTTGTTACTATTTCAGATCGGCCTTCCTCTCTCGGATGTGGAGTGGATTATGTCTTGTGTGGAGTCTGCTCAGTTTGTTGTTTTGGTTAATGGCTATCCCACTGATTTTTTTAAACGTTCCAGGGGTATCAGGTAGGGTTGCTCATTATCTCCTCTTTTATTTCTTCTAGTCATTGAAGACCCGAGCCGTATGATTACAAGGGAAAGAATTGAAGGTAAATTTTCTGGGATTAAGATAGATCCTTCAATTTACATAAATCATCTATTGTTTGTTGATGGTTTTTTTTATTCGATGGCGGTTCTACTGAAGAATTGAAATCCTTTGTTGATAATATTTCTTTATTTTGTCTTGCATATGGTATGGAAGTGAGTTTAAAAAATTCATGTTTCTACTCTTTAAAACTAAATGAGGACATTAAGGAAGGATTTATTCCTTGATGTCATATAAGTTTAACTGTTTGGGTGAAGATTTTAAATACTTGTGTTTTTTTCTTAAACCTGGTGGCTATAGAATAACGGATTGGTTGTGGATGGTTTAGAAATTTGAGAAAAGATTCAAACATTGGACCTTTAGAATCCTATCCATAGGTGGAATATTGACTCTCCTCAAAGATACTTTAACTGGTATCCCTGTTTTTGGCTCTCTCTTGCTCATGTCCCAAAATCAATATTGAAGATATTAAGAAGATTATGTTTAATTTTAGTTGGTAGGGTAAGTCTAATGGGAGTCATTTGCATATGGTCAATTATGAAACTCTTCCTAATCCAAAGGATTGGGATGGATGGGATATTAACAATTTATTTTTGTTTAGTAAAACTCTTTGTCTTAAAAGCTCCTGTTGGGGAATATTTGGGAAGGCCTCTGGATGGAGGTTATTCATGGTAAATATATGAAGGGTGGTGTGTTAATATGGTTGCGGAAATCGAATAAATTTGTTTAGAACGCCTCTAGATTTTGGGATGGTTTTGAAAAAGTATTTCCATGGCTAGGAAAGGGTATTGTTTGGCAGGTTGGTGATGGAAACAATATTTTGGTAGGGGTGGATCCGATTATGGGTATGGAAGATACATGCTCTCTTTATTATTATATAGGGGATTATTTGGTAGAGTTAATCTTTACCACTCCAACCCATATCAAAAGGCCTCTTTGTTTGCCTAATGGAAACTATTATTGGTTTACTATTGAAGACCTCAGTTTAGGTAACAGATGGGATGAGGAATGTAAGGATTTTATTACAGGTTTGAATTCAAATAGATGTTGTCTTTTGCGTGGTCAAGACAAGTTTATTTGGTATCATAATTCTACTGCAGGTATGGCTTACATGGTTATTGCTCAGGAAAATAATTCAATGGCTCCTTGTTGCTAGGAAAAATGCACCTCTTGCATACAAGAGTTGTTACTCTAGGCCTGAATGGTTTAGATCTAGAACAAATGGGTTACAACAGAGATGGAATATTTACCCTAGAAGTTGCAGAGATATAGAATGAGTCCTTTAATAGAGTGATGTAGTTGTTTCCTATGGTGATGGCCCTCCACAGATGTACATGCAAACTCACATCAAACAATAAAATAAGATCAAAGGCACCAGAATATAATCATCAATTCTATGTCAATGACTAAGGAATCCAACAGTAAAATGCATGATTACAACATAACATATTTTACGGGAAAGGAACTGAATTTTCATTAAAAATGAAGAAGAAATATTACAACTTTTGCCTTAGTGTTGTGATGCTCCTTCACATGCCAATGTCTTGTCCTCAAAAGCTCCAACTTGCTCCTTCTATGCTCACCCTAGATTTGGCCAGAACCTCAGTGCAACAACATAATTTTTCTCTCTCTCAACCATGGGAATGAGCCAAGTTTTATAGGCCTTGGGAGGATAGGGATGGTTTAGAAAATGGTGGGTGAGGTGGAAGGGAGATCCCAAAAGGATGGATCTCGAGTCGAAGTGGTCCTCAGGATTAGGGATGAGGGTGCCACAAAGTCTTCCTTCGAGAAGCTTTGTGGAATCTTCTCTTTTTTCACTTTTTACCTTGGGCACCACTTTTCTTCCACTATGACAGAGTGCTACTAGGGTGGAACCACTCCTTGAACAAGAGGAATAAGAGGTGGCATTGCTTACTGTCAAGAGACAGCAGGCGTTATTGAAGAAGGTAACACCTCTTTCCTTAAGGGAAAAAGCGGTGCTAGAATTAAACATGCAAAACTGAAGTCTAGGCTAGTTTTTCACTTCACAACTTGGGATTTTAGGGCAATAACTAATTTTAGGGCCTCAACACATGATGGTGATGAGATTTATGTGTAACAGAATGCACCCCAAAGCATGAGGCTATAGGGATACGATAGGAAAGAGATTTGAAAGAGAAAGTTATCACTTCGAGGCAAGAAATCGCTTGATAGGAGATCATCACCAACCAGGATTTTGCAATACATCAATACTTTTGAATCATAACCAAATGTCTCCTCATCATGGCTGCATACCAACACAAGGAAGATCCATGAGAGAGATGAACAAACATGGCTACTAGAATACAACGTATATCCATGCGAAGAAGACTCAAACTTGGGACATAGCCACTAGACATACACTGTAGATCTATGTCAAATAGACACAAATTTGAGCACAAGCATGGCTATAGAAATTTGGATCCATGCTAGGACTCATACAAGATACTCCATCGCAACCTGGGGAAAGCAATGAGTGCTTAAAAAATACCTAGGGTCTTCGTCTCGTCTTCCACAAAGTATGATTCTATCCATGTGATTACAATGTTCTGATGTTGAACATGGTAGAAACCACTTGATTACCGGTCAATGATGAGAACTGTTAACAAGTGCGAGGGAAATCACCATTGATGTCAGTGATTCCCAAGGTACCCTAGTACAATATCCTAAGTGTGAATAGATGATTTGATGTCGAACACTCAGTCGAGTATATCGATCAAAGGTCAATGATGTGAACCTATGTTGAGAGGGAGAGAATATGTCATTAAGGCATACAGACCTCAAGGTACTAAACTTTTTTCTAAGACTAATTCCTGGATGATGAGCTTATGTCGACATGAATAGTCTCGTCGAAGGAGGCCATAATGAATCCCACATCGATGACACAAAACTCAGAACAAAGTTTTGGATTGTTGTAGATGATGTAACCATAGGACTGAACCAAAAGGTACTGACACAAAGGTTTTTTTGATTACAGAGGTAAACTTTCAACTTCCCTTTGAACATCGGGTGGCACGATCAAAGACTTGGAAATATTGACTAAACCAGGCAGATACTAGGACATAATGCAGTGGCAGACAGTGCATTCTTTCAAAAACTCAAAGGAGTGATATGACTCATGAAATTGGATCGACTTGGAAGTCAACTGAATACCCAATTGACTGAATGAGATGCAGACAAGTGCCATGTTCAAAGGTGACTACTAACAACCATTTTATTTTCAAAATAAATTAGTTCCCTTCCCTTAATTTCCCCATCATGATTGATGAGTGCCTCTTTTAATTTTTACGAGTTCAAAGAGGGTAAAAAACACTCATTATAGCTTATCCGAAGACAAGTCCATTCTTATATATTTCACGAACCCGAGAAAGGAGGGTTTAGTTCCCAAAAGAGGGTCTCTCAATGTTTTTTTAACAAGTCCATTGAAATTTAACTCATCTTCGTTCATTGCTACGGAGAGAAATTCCTATGGCTTGGGGTACCACCATAGACAGCTTAACTCCAGAAATCAATCCTTTCCTATATGCAAGAGAAACCAAACAACTAACACTAAAGGATCTTGATTCGTACCTTGTTTCGGACGGTTGGTGTAGATCCCCGTTGAACTTTCCAACTTCAGCTTGAATTGATGAATTGCTTCCTCAACATTCAATAAACAAGACAAGTATACTATATATAATTGTGTTAGCTCTACTCTAGCATATATAATCAATAACATATAAGCATTTGAAATCATCCATGGAGAAAATATTCATTCAAACACACATTATTGGACAGGAAAGATATTTCTATTAATATAAAATCAAAGATTACAATGAATACAACCTTTATCGGCACGTCCGCGAACCAGAGAAACTGAGTCCCCCACTTGGGCCTCCACCACTTCAATCCTCCATCTCTCGATAGTAAGCTCACAAGAAAAAGGTAAGCTTGGGATGAACACAAAAGTGCTCCAAGGGACAAAGGGGATGCAGACTCAAGCACAAGTTTCGGCAACAATGGACTATAGTTCTCTTGCTCTTAATTTCTCATATGCCTTCAATGTATCCAAAGGGTTCCTTATATAGCTCATCAATGGGGTAATGAAAGGTCAAATATGAGTGATCTCAAGGCATATGGAAGGCCAAGAGACAAGTGAGTCAGATCCACATCAAGGAAAACTCCAAAAGAATTTGGATTTTTGCACACATCCAGATGTACGCATTTTTAGAGGTCAAACCTGCGTATATACGCGATAAAGGGTTTAAAAGTACGTATGGCAATTTAAGCATGTTTTTAGGGATGGTCTAGGAAACATCAAAGGAACAAAAATGGTCCATGGGGTCTAAGGATTCTGCATAGGGACAGGGAAGGCCATAAAAGTGTGATTCACCATGTGTGGTAAAATCAGCTATAACAGATGCCCCCTAATGTGTGAGGTCAGAGGGGTTATACAATGACCAAAATACATTATAAGTCCATCCCATAAATGAAGTGATGAAGAACCTAGTGGAAGAACAAGACACCCAATCAGCACTATACAATGATACAACTTTGCATATAACTGCGAATACATATAGCAATCCTAGATACATAAGAGTACAATGGCCATGAATAGGGATGATACAATATGACATATGTGGTCATTGCCACGTACAATATACATAGATCAGAATCTCCATGATGAATATATCCATGAATACTGAAGATATACAATGGATCAAGATCTCCATAATGGCTAGAAATATCTGACATCTACTGGAATCAAGTCACGAGAGCTGAAATCTCATGAACACTGGCACGATCAAGGCGGTAGCATATATGAGATGCCACCAATCTGGAAGGTCTTCTACACAAATAACTACGAGTACATGTCCTACTATGTGAATAGAGGTGTCAAGGTCGAACATAGTAGTCCATCGTCTGATTTTTGGTCATTGATGTATACCGTTAACAGATGCGAGATCACCCACCAATACTGAAAATGGGAATCAAGGTACTAGAGTGCAAACTAACAAGTGTGAATAAATGTGTTGAGGTCGAACATTTGACAGAATCCATCGATCAGGGGACATTGATGTATTCCCAAAGAACTGTTGATGGCGAGAGAACCTGTCACTGATGACTGCAAGTCTTAAGGCACTCAAAGATGACTCTAGATTCCTATCCCAAAATAAATGATCTGAAGTCGATGGGATGAAATCCGCTGGAAAGAGGGCATTAAGGCATCCCCCATCATCCAACATGAGGTACTCAGCAAAGCTATATAATGTGGAAGGACTCGATCATAAGGTGCATGAACCAGTAACTGAACAGGGAATGGATGACATGCAAATTCAAGATAAATGAGGAATGGCCGACTCAGGTTTCAACTTCCTTCGAACAAGAGCATAAAGGTGAATGGAGATTGAATGTAGGCAACATAGATTTGATATACAAAATTGGGACATCTTTGTGACACATGAGGCATCGACAGAGGCTCCATAGGGACTGGAAGCTTAACCTGTCGATGGAGATAAACTCAGATAAACGAATACAGCTGCTAAATTCAAACTATTAACCCAACCAACGGATGTGATATATTGTGCTCTGTTTGAAGGCGACACGAATTGACTGCTGCCAAAGATAACATCTTTCCTTGTCTGACTTTTTGGTTTTTTAATTTTTTTTGGACTTTTTCAAATATTTGAAAAGCTTGAAAAAGAATAAAATCACTTTAAAGTTACAGAATAGGAGGAGACGAGTGTCAAATGGGAAAAAAAATAGTTCCAAGCAGCGGGACATACCTATGCTCAATGCAAGGACACATGTGTAGGATAGCGACACTCGGGGGAAAGTCCCCTCCCAGTAAAAATAGGGAATCAAGCTACAAAGGATATACAAAATGGATCTGCGTGGCTAGACATGAGACAAGCTCAGGCTCTATGGCTGATACTCAAAGTTAGGGAAGCCAACATAAGGCTCAATGAGGCAGGCAAAGCTCATGAAAATTCAATTACAACTTGACATAAGGGAGTCCTGAGGAAACAGGCCAGCAAAAATATCAAGAGGAGTATGAAGCTCTTGCTCAAAGCCATGGCGGTACTATACAAAGGACTCCCGAACCTAAGAGAGGACTCAAAGCATGGGTACCAAATGCAAAGGGGATCTAACTAGGACACCCATGTATAGGAAAGCTCTACCATTCACATAGTACCACTTCTAACAACAGCATGAAGGTTCCATGATACCATGGAATGGGTTCGTACCTAAGGTTAAAATGAAACAGTCATAAGGTCATGCAAAATGCAAGCAGATGTGAAATCCTAACCTATATGCCAGTTTAGACATGATACCTATGATAGGCATGAACGGGTCGAAACCTCAGAGAGAGTGTACAAAAACTGGACCCTACATGACAACCATATTAGTCCAACACAAACCAAAATATTCAAAAAAGAATCCAAACTATAGGATATAGGGATGAATGATAATGACAACTAAATTCAAAGGAAATAGTGCGGTGGACGATGGGCCATAAAAAGGAATGTAAATTGTAGACCCAACGTTCACGCATCCACTACCACCCCCGTGAGGGTGACCACCGGTGTAAAGACCGAGCAAAAGGAATAAAAATCCTCCACAAATGGAGTAGAGGATGGAATATGACCATTCCCAAATCTATGAGCACAGTAAGGGGTTGTGATGCCCCCAAGTCCGACACCAGGGTTCGTACTAGGACCAAGGACGGGTGATAGGATACCAGGCATGCCAAAGATAAAAGGACCTGAACTAAAGAGAGCATAAATATACTCAAGTAACCATGATCCCAAAGGTGAACTAGTGCACAAAGAGCACGCTCCTAAGAAAATATACAACCAAAATACAAGAAAACCAAGGGGAGGATATGTGAGCTCCCGAATGCAACATGTATGTCTCTCCTAGGAGAGGCTCGAAAATCCCATACACTACAAGCAGAGGTATGTAACCAATTATAGTGGCCCTCAGCTTCAACGCATAAAGCGACTGTGCTACCTGACCTCTACCTGTCCGGGACACCTACAAAATAACCTCTGCAAGCACCCCTTGTGATACCTAGGTAAGGCAACTAAGGTCACCTCAATATAATCAATGCTCAGGTGGACATTCACAAGCAGGATTGACCATATGGGCAGGGTAGCAAAGCCCTAAACTCTCGAAAGAGCCCCCAGATACGAATACAATCCTAGAAATATCTCCGGTGCTAGTCATTTATGACTAGGGGTCATCCCAATCAATAACTGCTCACACTGCCTCGTGCTTAACTCCCTTGTAAGAGGAGGATCCTAAGAAACACTAATTATACCAAGGAATTTCACACTCTCACCTGGACAGACACATACATGTTGTTGTTTAGTGGTCTTGGAGAATTTACTCACAATGAACTATTCCAAGACCCTAAAACCTAATCTTGTTGATGCACCCTATAAAAGAAAAGAGTGTAATTCATTTTATTATGTGTTGATTTTAATTGGCTGTAATTACTCAAAGGGAAATGGCCATGCAACTAATGAAGTTATGACTCAGGAGTGAAGTAAATATGCACACCATAACAAACAATGCTAAGTGCAATCTTTGTCAAATGAAAATAGGGTATGCCACTACATGAGATACATAAATATATATTCCTTTCCGAATGCCAATGCAATCCTTCCTATATGAAATTCTAAACACAACTCTCATCCAAGAAATCCAATGCAAGTACCTCCTCAAATCCATATCTAAGATGCAACTAAGAGTGCAACTACTTTGTATTTTTCAATATAAAAGAATGAAAAATGAAAATAAAAGTCATCTAAAACTCTCAGTCTCTGCAGCAAGTATAAAACACAAGCCCAGTAAGACACCGAGACAAAAAAAAGTAATGCACTAATGGAAAAACAAAAAGTATAAATGACTAAAACTACTTTCAAAGAAAAATCAATGAAAAAGTGGTCTCTGGTCACAAAATAAGCATCCAACAGACAACATCAGACCCAAGGAAGACCCAACCACACTCACAACCCACCCAACAACTTTCCACAACATCAAACTCAACCAAAAGGGAGGATGTACATGACTGTTTGAAGAACAACTGCGTATGTACGCGACTTTTGGCCAAAAATCCACGTATGTACGTGACTTTTGGCGAAAAACCCGCATATACAAAGAAGGCAGTGGTAAAAAGTAGGCCAAGGCCAAACCAATAAAGGAGAGTTTCAATGGAAAAACATACTATAAAATGCGACACAAAAATAGGGATAAACAAAGAGCAAGTCAAGAATATCAAGCCCATTGTGTCCGCAAACCCCAAATAAAAACGAGGAACATCCCCAGCGGAGTCACCAATTCTATTATGGAGAGAAATTCCTATGGCTTGGGGTACCAAAACAGACAGCTTAACTCCAGAAATCAATCCTTTCCTATATGCAAGAGAAACCAAACAACTAACACTAAAGGATATCGATTCATACCTTATTCCAGACGGTTGGTGTAGATCCCTGTTGAGCTTTCCAACTTCAGCTTGAATTGATGAATTGCTTCCTCAACATTCAATAAACAAGTCACGCATACTATATATAATTGTGTTAGCTCTACTCTAGCATATATAATCAATAACATATAAGCATTTGAAATCATCCATGGATAAAATATTCATTCAAACACACATTATTGGACAGGAAAATATATTTCTATTGATATAAAATTAGAGATTAGAATGAATACAACCTCTGTCGGCACGTCTGCGAATCGGAGAAACCGATTCCCCCACTTGGGCCTCCACCACTTCAATCCTCCATCTCTCGATAGCAATCTCACAAGCAAAAGGTAAGATTGGGAAGAACACAAAAGTGCTCCAAGGGACAAAGGGGATGTAGACTCAAGCACAAGTTCCGGCAACAATGGACTATAGTTCTCTTGCTCTTAATTTCTCATATGCCTTCAATGTATGCAAAGGGTTCCTTATATAGCTCATCAATGGGGTAATGAAAGGTCAAATCTGAGCGATCTCAAGGCATATGGAAGGCTAGGAGACAAGTGAGTCAAATCCACATAAAGGAAAAATCCAAAAGAATTTGGATTTTTGCACACATCCCGATGTACGCAGTTTTAGAGGTCAAACCCGCGTATATACGCGATAAAGGGTTTAAAATTTGCGTATGGAAATTTAAGCATGTTTTTAGGGATGGTCTAGGAAACATCAAAGGAACAAAAATGGTCCATGGGTTCTAAGGAGTCTGCATAGGGATAGGGAAGGCCATAAAAGTGTGATTCACCATGTGTGGTAAAATCAGCTATAACATTCATGTTTAGAGAGTATGAAAAAAAATAGAAGAAGACTCCAAAGGGTCCTTTTTTTTGTATGATTTAGTCTCTAGGGCCCGAAAAAGTATAAAATAATACCCAAGAGAACTCTTCTAGTCATGATTGGCTGGAGTGCTCCTTTTTCGTAACTAGTCAACCCGAACCGAAAAGGGAGTAAACTATCATCGAAGAGACGACCCTTCAAGTACTTTCATGAGCATGAAGAAGACAAGTTCGCTCAACAATCTTTTCACATTTAAGGAGTTTGAAAAGAGTTTAAAGAAGACTCCATTATGGTTTATTTTCATGATGAACGGGTTTCAACGAGCCTGAAAAGAAGCAAAAATGACTCAGAGCTTTGATACTAGGTTTAAAGAGCATGATCAAAGTATTAAAATGAATGGTCGATGAATTTTTCCATTTTGCGGAAGTATGAAAAATCCAAAACAAACTTACCCATAGAAAATACTGTTCATTTCTATCCCTGCAAAACTTTTCAAAAAGGAAATTAGTTCCCCAAAAATATTTAAAACTGACTTTTATAAACTATAGAAAGTGCATTTTTAATGAAATGATTTAAAAATATTTAAAAAAATATAATAACCCTAAAAATATTTTATAAAAGGCAAAGTAAATAGTAAAAACCAATTCATTTACCATTTACCAAGTTTTGGAGAGCATTTGGGAAAAATTGTGTGCATATTTTAGTTGGAGAATCTGGAGCTGTTACCTGTCCATTTTTCGAGCTGTCAATTTTAAGTAAGAGCTAGAAACCTTCTGTTCATTTTTATGGTTTCCATTTTTCATTTCCATGCAATTTTATTGAGTTTTGGAGATTTGGGGCAAAGCATAAAAAATGCATCCCAGTAACGCTCCTGGCCTTTGCGGGAGGATCGGTGCTCGGCGAGAACCGCGTTTTTTAATCTTGCACAGGCGGTGGCACCGCTCTATCATAAGGGGAGATGAGCAGTGCCATCTGTGGTTCCCAAAACATGGATTCCCTATTCAAAATGATGTATTTTAAGCATTTTTAAAGATTGGATGTGTGTCTAAATGCTCCATTGATTGTTTTTAAATGTCATTTTGTTCAAAATGGTGATTTGGAAAGAGAGGCAACACGAAGATGACAATATCCATGCTGCAGAAAATGCGACTTCCATAGCTTCCCTATGAGGTTGTTTCCTCTTGAAATTATTCGACGCTCCCAGTATGATATCACATGTACAATTACTGGAGTACATCGTACGGATGTGGAACCTGAAACAACAACATTTCGAGCTGGGGCTCCACATTCTCACTATGGAGGTGGAGGACATTTACTTTTTGACCAGATTATCCAGGCATGGAGCACCTATCTATTTAACTAGATCCAGAGGGGGATATATTACCACATAGGAACTTATTGTTCGTCATTCCTATCCAGGTACCAAGATGTCGGGTAATAAGATCCCGATAAATGATGTAATGGATTTACCCCTTCGGACCATTTTATTTACTATGCAGAGGGTTGTTAGGATCCAAGGGGATCATCAAGCATCTTGGGCACATATGATCTATGCCCTGGATACTGGGCCGATGCATTGTTTCCCATGTTCAAATATTAGCTGCCAAAGTGTCGGTAAGGAGAGCTCAAATAGTTTGGGTATGGGACTATCTCGGCATGTTTCTTCTTCAAGAGGGTACCTCTCGTGAGACCACAGGTGGTTTTTACTGAGCTTAGAGATTGAGACCCTCGCATGCTGCAGTGGGTGGAGATCATGACCCGCACTGGAGGTAGTGAATCCAAGGTCAAATACGGGGCTACCTTCTTCCGTTCCCTAAACAACTAGATCCTCATGATTGAGGCCTATGCTTATACTGGGACCAAATTTTGAGCGGATCCAGATATAACTTTACCAGTTGGTTCTTAGTGGGGTGATATCGGTAAGAAAATGCTCAAGACATTGATTATTTTTGTATTTTCAAGTTCTATTATTTTTATAGATGGTAACAAGACCTAATATTTTCATGCAGATGTCAAACCTATGTGGATAGGGGGATCATCCCCAATGGATAGGCGGGTAGGAGATCGTTTTGTACACAGAGGAGATGATGAGCTAACCGAGAGGGAGGAGAACCTCAGTCGGTTGACTTTGGACATCCCAGATGCTACAATAGATGACCTCCCTAGGAGGTATCAGAGACACATGGATGGAGTGTTAGGTCGTTTAAGTTGCTTGCTATGTAGAGTAGTAAGGGCCATTATGTACTACCATGAGCACCATTAGGTGATCTACATGATGTATCACTGAAATCTAGCTAGCTTCGGGGCTTTTTGGATATTTTGTATACCTTAAATCTAGAGTGCTTCAGATGGGGTCTCATGACCATATTTTTGTAAATAAAACTTTATATATATATATATATATATATATATATACAAACTCATTTTCAGTGTTTATATGTGTTTCAAATGGAAAAATTATATTTACATGAGTTTTATGTGTCTTCTATATTTTATTCTACTTTACAATGGACAATGTTTTATTTTTAAAAGTTATGAATGGGCGATATACCAATCTAAAATGTAGTTTTCTAATGACTCAGTAATCGTATTATTAGAACTAGAGATATGCCTGTAAGTGATGGAATCGAATGACCTCTCTAACAGAAGCACTCTTTGAAAGAGATGAAGAAGTGTGGGGTTCCTGATGGTATAAACGTGGTTCAAGTGACAAACCACTAGCTGAGAGTCCATAAATACTACCAAATCATGAATGTCCCGAGATGAAGCCTCGGTAAACAAAACCTATAACTACCTGATACTCGACAATGTTGTTGGTAGTCGAACCAATACAAACTGCTCATGAACTGACTAAGTCATGAGCTGGGGAATACAAAACCTAAGCAGCTGAAGCGAGGTTCAAGGTATGATGGAAAGCACCATCAACAAAACCATAAAAGGCCATCCAATCTGCATTAACCAAAACATGGTATAAACAGTATGGACAACAAACTCAAACCCATATTGAAAATGCCAAAACACACTAAAAATTCAGATAATATGCATATATAAAAGGTACCATTTAGAAATGACTTAAGCATAGTACCTCTTTAGGTACAACCCATTGCGAGGTTTCCCGAAGGGTATCCCATCATAGTCTACGAGCTCATAAGCCCCTTTATCTAAGACCTTACTAATGTTAAATGGACTGTACCACATAGATTCAAACTTTCCTTTCCCTAGTTTATCATGTCTCTGATCATAAGTCAGGACTAGGTCACCTTCATTGAAACAACAAGGATGAAAAAACTTATCATACTCTACCTTGACAGGTTTTTTGTGTTCCTCATTAGCAAAGGAAACATCCCTTCTACTTTCATTAATGTTGGTAAAGTACAAAAATATATCATCCTCAGCGGAAGTGTTCGGGATAATTCTACTGCAAGTTTAAGCGGTGGGATTTGACACTCGATAGGGAGGATGAATTCTAGTCCATAGACCAACTGAAAGGGTGTGAAACTAGTTGTTGTTTTCACTGAAGTCCTATAAGCCCAAAGTGAGGAGAAGAGAGTCAAGTGCCAGTTGGATTTATGATCTCCAACCATCCTACGCAACATAGTTTTCAAAACCTTGTTAATAGTATCTGCCTGACCATTAGCCTAAGGATAAAACCCAGCTCAACGCTTAACTGAGCCATCATCTGATTTCAGAAATGAGATCCGTGGTCAGTGACTATGGTTTGCGGGACTCCAAACCTAGCTATCACATGGTTAAATAAAAAAGAGGGTGGAATTCTTACCATCCTCTTCATAGCATTTCCTTAGCCCATTTTGTGAAGTAATCAACGACTACGATGATGTAACCATGCCTCCCGGCTGAGGTAGGATTACAATGCATGAAATCAATACCTCACTTAGAAAAATGGCCAACAACAATGATGGGGTGTAAAGGAGCAGGGTGGGTGCCCTTTTTAGGATAAAAGTGTTGATAGGGTGGGAATTTCTTAACTACTTCATGACAATCTATAAAGATCAAAGGCCATAAATATCCAACGTGAAGGATTTTCTGGGCTGTAGCCATCCCAGAAAGATGACCGCCACATGCTCCAGAGTAGAAATCATTCAAAACTTGTTCAACCACTTCGTGTGTATGGAACCATCAAATGATAGATTCAATACGATGTCGATACAACATATCATTTAAAATGAGATCGTACTTTGTGTGGTGAAGGATATGACGACAATCACCAAGGGATATGTTGGGCTGAAATCTCTGAGTCTGGAGATAGATGATAAAATATCCATACCTTGGATCAGTTGTTCTTATCAAGAACAAAAATTCATCCAAAAATGAATCGTTGGGCTCAGCTTCCATCAAAGCATAGGGAAGGTCACATATCAACTCTGCGAAAACCAAGGATTTCTTTGAAGTAGCCTTGGCGAAGTCAAGATCAAATTATTGTAAGATAACAATCCAATGGGAATACTTTCCACCTAGTACCTGACGAGTCAGAATGTAGTACATGGGGTTTTGATATGTGAGTACAGTTGTAGTACGAAGTAGAATGTAATGGTGAAAATTTTGTACAACAATGACCGTAGCCAGAGCTAACTTCTCCACACGCAAGTAATGGGTTTCAAAGTCAATGAGACCCTTGCTTAGGAAATATGTCATGTGTTCTTGGCCGTTGGGATCTTCCTACACTAGAACCATTCCAATGGTGGTAGTGGAGGAAACAATATATAACATAAATTATTTTGAATAATCTGGGGGGTGCAACACCAATGAATGGGTTAGAGTGTGTTTTAGATTATCAAAAGCTCATTGTGCTTGGTCATCCTAGAAGAACCGAGTGTCCTTCCTTAGAAGACACATATAACCATGCATTTTTTTGCGAAGTTACATATGAAACGACGAAGAAAGTTTGCCTTCCCTCACAAACTTTGGATCTCGGTGATGTTTGTCGGGGTGGGTAAGGCTAGAATAGCAGCAATTTTCAAATGGTCAATTTGGATGCCATCTTTGGAAACCACAAAGCCAAGAAGACATCTAGTCTCAACACAAAAGACACATTTGTATGGGTTAATCTAGATATTATAATGACGACATCTAAGTAAAATTTACCTGAGATGTCCTAGATGGTCCTCTCGTTGCTGTGAATGATAAGGGAGATCGTCAAGGTACAACTCCACGATGTGCTTGATATCGGGAAAAGCATAGGACATGGCACGCTGGAATGTAGCTCCATAATTTTTCAGACCAAATGGTAACTTCTGATATGAGAAGGTTCCCCATGGGAAAATGAATGTTGTTTTATGTTGATCGGTGGGAAGAATCTCTATCTGATTGTAGCCAAAAAATCCATCCATAAAAGAAAAGATTACATTCCCTCCACATTTATCGATGATTTGATCGATGTGCGGAGTAGGGAAATTGTCCTTGGGATAAGCCTTATTTAAGTCTCAAAAATTGATACAAACCCTAATAGTGCCCTGATTCTTATCCATAAGGACAATATTAGACACCCATTCTGTTAGGGGTACAGGATAAATAAACCCTACCTTCAGAAGTTTCTCCACTTTGACTTTAATAACTGTAGCTTTCCTAGGATGGACTTGACGAAATTTTTGTCAGACAGGTTTTGTCATGGGATAGGTTTTAATCTTGTGTACAATGATGGATGGATCAATCCCAGGCATTTCTTCATACATTCGGGCAAAAATATCACCGAATTTTTTGAGTAACGCTCTATAACTTTCAGCTTCTTCTGTCAAGTAGTTCTGGCCTACATGAACGTGCTCAATAGTTCTGGGCTTGACTGATATGTCAATTGGGGTTGTCTTAGTGATGTTGCAAATATTTCCTTCGGAATCTGTGTCTTATAACAATATAGGCATTTGTGGATTGATGGTAATATCAATACTAAGAAGAGATACAAGGTCAAAGTCTACCGAAATGGCATTGGGAAGAACAGAAGATCGATGATGATGATCTTCCCATACGGTTTCATCCATACTCATGATCTCCATGATGGACTCATCCGATGGAAAAGTTTGCGAGAGATAGTCTAGAGTAGGGAGAGAGGGTTCTAACTAGTAGGGTAGGTGGTAAGGATCCGAAGCCACCAGATGAATATCATCAGAATGGACATTGGAAGCAGATATAAAAACATCATAAAGTGCTTCATAAGGGCCAAGAGAGGATGAATCAACAACTTCTTTTCCTTTAGGAATATATCCAGTCATGAAAATCATGTTCACAGTCTCCACTTCCGTACTAGGAGGAGTCGATGGAAACATACCCATAAGGGTGGAATCTTTAAACATACCTACCCTAATCGGCTGATAAGGTGGAGGGGATTAACCTAGCATAGGGATGTTATTTGCAGTGGGGGTAGTAACATCCAGTGAACAAAAGTCAAGTTGATCGATGGTCATGATATTCCCTAAATGAGGCAATTGGAGAGTTCAAAAGACTATCGAAGTGATGATGATCATAGCATAAAACCAGTTTCTCCCCAATAGAAGATTGTAATCCAACGGGGCATCGACCACATCCACCTAAATGGAAACAATATTTCCCCCAAGCTTGAATGAAAGGGCTGGTAACAGACCATGAGGTTGGAAACCTCGTCCATCGAAAGCTTTTAAGGTCCTAAGTGACTTCGTACGTTCAGGAGAACTAATGGCCCTCCAATGGGATACAGACAAAACTGAGGTTGAAGTTCCCTCATACAAAACGGTCCTGTGGACTTTTCTCCCAACTACTCTGGTCGTGATTTGAAACACGAGCTGGTGGGATAATCTAGATTTGTAGTTCTCCACATTGAAATGAATCATATTAGTGTTATCAGGGTCTAAGGCTCCTAAAGCAATCAACAAGTTCTTGCGTTGTGTGGGACAACTTTGGAACACCTCCAGGGTAGACATCGCACAGGATGCCTAAGCCAAATATTCCACGACGTTGTAGAACTGTGTAGCTCAGTAATTGGGATTAAAAACAACCTTCCTGAGGGTATTCTTAGGCGGGCACAAAATCAAGTCGAGATTAGGTTTCTTGATGGTAAGAGGGACATTAAATGAAGACAAAGAAGAAATATCAAGAGGAATTTTCTTGAGAGAAGTATTTTCATCCTTCTTCTCTACAATTTTGTCGTATGTCTGATTATGAGTAGTAAAACTAATGGTTTCCGAGGACATCATTTTGATCTCTTCTGTACAATTAGAGGTCCCTTGATTAGACATGTGATCTATCACCTGTTGCTGAGACGGGAAGGGATCGGTAAGCACCGCTAGTGTAGGGTTACTATTCAAAAATTTACTAATCTCCTCACGATGAGGGAAATCCTTCATGAAGTGATCACCACCACACAATAGGTAGGGGTAATTGGCCTTTCTCTTTTCTATATTATCATTCTCTATGGCCGTAGCCTTGGGATTCTCCTATTGGTTTCCAATTTTTTTATTTTTTCCTTTTCCTTTCTTCTTGTTACTGGGTTTCTGCATAATTTGAATAGCATTCACCTCGGTGGAAACCGTAGGAGTAGAAGGAGTATTAGTAGAAGTACTATGTTTCTTGGTAGGATTAGCTATTGACGAGGGCTATATTGAACCGAAAACCCCGTCAACAGGAGTTTCTGCAGGTGGCTTGGTAGGGTATGTGTTGGGACAAGGAGCTTGAGGGATTAGGTCATACAGAGTTCTGGATTGGGAATATACCAAGTCCATATAATGAGCGCGCCTGATAGCCTTCTCTTTAGTAACAACACCACCCATAGCCACGTCTCAGGAAATCTGAGGAAATAAGGATTTTGTGAACCAATAAGCTAATAGCTGGTCCAGGATGGGAGTTTTAATGAGTCGTCTCTGCCTCCTCCACTCATGAATATGGTCTGATATATGTGTGGAAGTATTTTGACTGAGCGAGGTTAAAAGGTTCGTACCCATTTCATAACAAGTGGGTAGCTGAAAGTGTGTGATAAAAACAGTTTCCAATGAGATAAAGTCCACAAATGAATGCTGTGAAAGTTCAATGTACCACTTTGCATCCATACCGTTCAAAGTTAGCTGAAAGAGTCTCAAATGAATAGAGTCATCCATCAAGGAGTTGGAAGAACACCACAGATGGAACGTCATGACATGATTTTTTGGATCATCTCCCTCCTTCCCATCAAACTTCGGAATTTCTGATGGTAACTTGATTGGAATAGTAGGCCATGAAGTGTTATGTTGAATGGGATCATTAATCAACTTGGATAGATATGGCAAGTCCAAAGTTTCCAAGAACAGAATTTGCCGATTAGGTTCGACATACTGGTAGTATTGATAAGGCATATGCATACTAGTAGGACCATAAGTCGACTGATACATTGGATTTTGGGTTGGTCAATAGGAAGATGATCCTCCCAAATATCCTCCCAAAGGGGGTGGACCTACAGGGGGAGGGCCACCTGGAGGTGGTGGTGGACGTTTAAGTGGTGGTCCCCTTGGTGGTGTACCTCCTGAAGGTGGGCCTCCAGGTGGTAGTCCTCCCAAAGGTAGACCTCTAAGTGGTGGGCCTTTGGGTGGTGGTCCTCCTTATGGTGGTCCTCTGGGTGCTGGTATTCCATAACATGGACCTCCACCAGGTGGGCCTCTACCATGTGGGCCACCATAAGGTGGTCCTATAGAACCTCCAACAGTATTAATAGGTCTTCCTCCCATTGCTGGCATGTAGGACCAATTAGGTTTCCCCCATGGCATAAACATGTTTCCAGGGTAAGGGATTCCATGATACATAGCCCCTGTAGATGTAGGTTGATAATTCATATTTCCTACAGGAGGTTGATTTCCTAGGTAAGCATAGCCCCAAGAAGGTTAGTTGACTGCAGGTTGTACCCTTGAGGGTTGAATTGAACTTGATGGGGGGTTTACCATATTGGTGTTGGTGGGAGGAACAACCATTGTTGGTTGTCCTACAATAGGGGTTTGTCTGACACTAGGAGTAACTCCACTAACTAAGGACACAACTTGATCTAGGGGTTTCCCCCTAGTGTTGGAAGATACAGATACCACTTGAGCTGAGGATTTCCCCCTAGCTACAAAGGGTATGGGAGGACTAGAAACATACCCAAGATTCGAAACTACAGGAGAAGGGTTGGATGTTTGACTCGGATTATGAGTAGTCACACCATGAGTCGGTGATACATTAGGAGTAGTGAAAGACAAGGAAAGTGAATGATATCCAAAAGGAGTTGTTTCCAAAATATGGGGTAAAAGAGTAGAGATATATTCTTTATGCAGAACAGGTGTAGAGATGATTTTTTCAAGGTTATCATGAATGTTTTGTAAATTTTCAAAGGACGACTGGAACCTTCTGTACATCTCTTCATCTAATGAAGTGCCTATGGGGGGGTTTACAAAAGAAGGTCTTGTAATCCCAAATTTGGAAAGGGCTTGACCCATATAAGTTCTCCAAAAAGGAGGATTAGGGCCATATTTAGTCACAGTAAGACTATGAGCTGGGTGACCTTCCACCCATTCTGATGCACCATCATGACCTTCCATTGCAAAATGAAAGGCATTTTTAGCCGTAAGAGGCTGTTTGAGCAAGGGATTGTCGTAAGTGGTGAATTGTTCTCTGCTTTCCACAACTATGCTTCCTTCCACATGGGAGTCAGTTGCAACTCCTTGATTAGTGGCTTCCATTGGGCTCTCCCCTGTGACAGGAGGAAAGTCGGGTGGTAAGCCCTGGTTTCTTCTGGATCATCTCAACTAAAACTTAGCCATATTGTAAGGTCACTAAAACCTAACCTAAAGTTTCAAAACTAGAAAAATCACACAAAAATCTCCTACACAAAGCTAAAGGCCACAAGAAAACTTAAGTGACAAGAGGGGCTGATACAAGTAGGTTCCTCACTAGAATGATCAATTCTTTGCAACTCATTATATACTGCATGGTCCAATAGTAAAGCGCGATAAGGAGGATTGGGACTGTCCCTTGCCTGAATACCCGATTACCTAGATGGTACATGCGTAGTAGTCTCCCCCAAGTGTTTTTCTCGGTGTATTGCACTGACAAGACATCCAAAAGGTTTTTTCTCCGATGGTTAGGGAATTCTAGAAGGGTCTCCTGATATATGCAAGGTACATGGGCATTCAAATCTGTGCTATTAATGTCTAATGCACAACCGTTCAAAAGGGGCCTTCCGATATACAATCGAGTACGTGAAGTACCTTTCGATATACCTCAAGGGCACATGAAAGGCCTTTCTATATACCGATGGTACGTGGAAGAACCACGCAGTTCTTGGGTTGCAGTGTAGGAAAATAATGACAGCTCCTATGTTTTAAAGATGGTGGAACACGTCTCTATCCTATCACTCGAGTTACTAAGATTTTTAACCTATAGCTACCATTAATTTTAAGTTGAATGGTTAGGTGAATGCATGGAGTGTAGACAAAAAAATAAACCATGCAATTATGATATGTGATTTTTTTCACTTTATTATTCAAAGTATGCCCTACTTACGGGAAGGAGAGAGTGTTTTCTCTTTCAATTTCGTCTCAAAACCAAAATTTTCCCGAACAGTCTCACTAAACAAATATTTACAAGAATGCAAACAAGAAACACACTTCTAATCTAATATTTGAAAACAAGCAATGAAGTGAGATCTCTTTCCCTAAAAATAAAGCCACTAGCACTAAATGTTCGGGTACACAGGGTACTCCCAAAAGACTGAATGCCTAGAGCATCCACTCACACAAACAGATCACTGATCAACACACCGATATTTTGACGTGGTTAAAGCACTCGAGAGGGAAACAGTCCATGGCCCCATCCAAATAGCTACTTGGAGCAATTTATTATGCAAAAGAAAGAAAGTTACAAATTAGCTTCTCATAATCGATCAGCTAACCAAGGACCCTCCATGCTCTTTAAATAGAGATCATGGACCAATCGGGTTTTAAGCCATGGATCAAGGGTAAGTATGATCTAAGAGAAGTTGAACCGTCAGATCACTTTATTTCTAGAACATATCATGACCATCGGATTAGAATATTTACAAATACATACTAATGCATACTAAAGAAACACACTTTACCTAACATATATATTACACAAGTTGGTCTTAACTAAATCCTAAGTTTTTAAATATCCTAACACCCCCCCTTAAGAACAACTTGGGATAGGATTGAAGGATTTACAAAAGTGACACTATTGGGAGAAAGGAGGAGGCATTAGAGCCCATCCCCCCTTAATGAAAAATTCCTGAACTCCTAACATAGATCTAAGTTTAGAAAACTTCGCTTCTGTAAGAGACTTGGTGAAGATGTCGGCAACCTGATCATCTGTAGGGAAATAGAGCACTTCAAGAACATGATCATGAACAATATTTCTGATAAAGTGCATCTTTAGCTCAATGTGTTTTCTACGTTGATGTAGAACTGGATCTTTGGTAAGCTTGATGGCACTTTGATTATCACACCAAAGTGGAGTAGGATGCTGCTGCTCGAATCCAAACTCTAATAGGATCTATTGAAGCCATAAATCTTCCTGACTGGAATTAACTGGGACTTGATATTATGCTTCTATTGAAGAAAGAGCAAGAGCTTCTTGTTTCTTACAATCCCAAGTGACAGGTCCAGATCCTAGACTGAAAACATAACCTGCAGTAGACTCTTGATCATCAGGATCACCGACCCAATTTGAATTAGTGAAACCAACCAACAAAGGTGTCCCCCATGTCCTGTAATGAATCCCAAACTGAATTGTACTTCGAATATATCGAAGTATTCTTTTTGCTGCTTTCCAGTGACTTTCATGAGGTGTTTGTATATAACGGGCAACACGACCAACGACAAAGGAAAGGTCAAGAAGGGAATGAGTCAAGTATAAGAGACTACCAGCAAGATGACGATACAAGGTGGCATCTACTTCAGGGGAATTACAAGTGGCAGAAAGTTTGACTCCAGACTGGAAGGGAGAAAAGGCTGGTTTACAATCTTCCATGTGAAAGCGACGAAGAAGGTCACAAGCATACTTATACTGGGAAAGAAATATTCCTTCTTTAGTTTGCAAGACTTGGATACCAAGAAAATAATGCAAATGTCCTAAGCTTGACATTTCGAAATTTTTCTTAAGACTGGATTTCACATGGGTTAAAAGCTTAGGGTCACTACTAGTAAGGATCAGATCATTAACATAAATAACAAGTATGCTAAGATGGTTTCCTACTTTCTTGGTAAAGACATTGGGATCATAATGGCATCTAGAAAATCCAGTGTCAAGAAGAAAGCTATCCATTTTGGCATACCAATATCTATGAGCTTTCTTAAGCCCATATAAGGATTTATTATGGCGACAAACAAGGCTATAGTTATTCTAAACATATCCAAGAGGTTGTTCCATGTAAATTTTCTCCTATAAATCACCATGTAAAAGGGCAGACTTGACATCCATTTGATGGACTTCCTATATATGTAAGGCTGCAAGGGAAAGAGCGAGGCATATTGAGTTCATTTTTGCGACAGGAGCAAAGGTTTCATTGTAGTCAATCCCTTCAACTTGGGAAAAAAATTGCCAACTAACCTTGCCTTCAGTCTTTCAACACTTCCATTTGATGCATACTTAGTTCTATAGACCCATTTACATCTGACAATTTTTCTTCCTTTTGGAAGAGGTACAAGATCCCAAGTATTGTTCTCCATTAAGGAACAATATTCTTCATACCTAGATGCATCCCAATATGGATTTCCTGAAGCTTCTACAAAATTTTATGGATCATGATTCTCGAAAACTTGAGCCAAAAGAGAAGAGGCTCACTAAAACTGAGAATGTGTTCGACGTTGATCTCTAGGATCACCAGCAAGATCACTAGCTGCTTCACATGTTGAACGGACCCATCGAGGAAGCAATGGTGCTGGTGCAACTGGTGGAATATGAGAGGAGGTGGATTTTCATCCTCACTGTCATCATCAGAAACTGGAGTTCGAAATCTGTCAAGGAAGTTGGAAGGAGAAGAAAGCACAATCGCCGAATCAGGCTCGCAGGCCAAAGATGGCACAACCGTCGAGTTAGGATCACAAGCCAAGATATTTTTATCAAATTTAACATCTCTTTTAATGATTACATCATTTGAATGTGGTTGAATAAGTCTATAACCTTTTACATCTTTAGAATATCCAACAAATATGCACTTTTCACTTTTATGCTGCAATGCTTTCCATTTTTCATTTAGAATGTGAGCCCATGTTCGGGTACACAGGGTACTCCCAAAAGACTGAGCACCTTCACCAACTGATTTACACAAATAGATCACAGATCAACACATCGATGTTTGTCATGCGGTTAAAACCCTCGAGAGGGAAATAGTCCATGGCCCCAGCCAAATAGCTACTTGGAGCAATTTATTATGCAAAAGAAAGAAAGTTACATATGAGCTTCTCATAATCGATCAACTAGCCAAGGACCCTCTATGCTCTTTAAATAGAGATCATAGGCCAATTGGGTGTTAAGCCATGGATCAATGGTAGGTATGATCTAAGAAAAGTTGAATCGTCAAATCACTCTATGTCTAGAACATATCGTGACCGTCGGATTAGAATATTTACAAATGCATACTAATACATACTAAAGAAGCACACTTTTACCTAATGGATATATTATACAAGTTGATCTTAACTAAATCCTAAGTGTCTAAATATCCTAACATCCCCCCTTAATAACAACTTGGGATAGGATTGAAGGATTTACAAAAGTGACACTATTAGGAGAAGGAAGGAGGCATTAGAGCCTATCCCCCCTTAAGGACACATTCCTGAAATCCTAACATAGACCGGAGTTTAGAAAACTTCGCTTCTGTAAGAGACTTGGTGAAGATGTCTGCAACTTGATCATCTGTAGGGCAATAGAGAACTTCAATAACACTATCATGAACAATATTTCTGATGAAGTGCATGTGTAGCTCAATGTGTTTGCTACGTCGATGTAGAACTGGATCTTTGGCAAGCTTGATGGCACTTTGATTGTCAAATGCAAAGTGGAGTAGGTTGCTGCTGCTCGAATCCAAACTATGAAAGGATCTATCGAAGCCATAAATCTTCCTGACTAGCATTAACTGCGGCTCGATATTCTGTTTCTGCTGAAGAAAGAGCAAGTGCTTGTTGTTTCTTACAAGCCCAAGTGAGAGGTCCAGATCCTAGACTGAAAACATAACTTGCAGTAGAATTTCGATCATCAGGATCGCTGGCCCAATCTGAATCAATGAAACCAACCAATAAAGGTTTCCCCCTATACTGTAATGAATCTCAAACTGAATTGTACCTCGAATATATCGAAGTATTCTTTTTGCTGCTTTCCAGTGACTTTCATGATGAGTTTGCATATAATGAGCAACATGACCAATAGCAAAGGAAAGGTCAGGACGGGAATGAGTCAAGTATAAAAGACTGCCAACAAGCTGACGATACAAGGTGGCATCTACTTCAGGGGAAGTACAAGTGGCAAAAAGTTTGACTCCAGACTGGAAGGGAGAAGGGGTTGGTTTACAATATTCCATGTGGAAGCGACGAACAAGGTCACAAGCATACTTAGACTAATAAAAGAAAGATTCTTTCTTTGGTTTGCAAGACTTGGAGACCAAGAAAATAATGCAAATGTCCTAAGTCTGACATTTCAAAATTTTGCTTAAGACTAGATTTCACATGGGTTATAAGTCTAGGGTCACTATCAGTAAGGATAAGATCATCAACATAAAGAACAAGTATGATGAGATGTTTTCCTATTTTCTTGGTATAGACATTGGGGTTAGAATGGCATCTAGAAAAACCAATGTCAAGGAGAAAGATATCCATTTTGGCATACCAAGCTCTAGGAGCTTAATTAAGGCCATATAAGGATTTCTTAAGGAGACAAACAAGGCTAGTGTTATCCTGAACATATCCAGGAGGTTATTCCATGTAAATTTCCTCATGTAAATCACCATGTAAGAAGGAAGACTTGACATCCATTTGATGGAATTCCTAGTTATGTAAGGCTACAAGGGAAAGAACACGGCGGATGGAGTTCATTTTTGCTATAGGGGAAAAGGTTTCATTATAGTCAATCCCTTTAACTTGGGAAAAACCTTTGACAACTAACCTTGCCTTAAGTATTTCAACACTTCCATCTGATGCATACTTAGTTTTGTAGACCCATTTACATCTAACAAGTTTTCTTCCTTTTAGAAGAGGAACAATATCCCAAGTATCGTTCGCCATTAAGGAACGATATTCTTCATCCATAGCAACATCCCAATCTGGATTTCCTGAAGCTTCTGCAAAAGTTTCTGGATCATGATTCTCGGAAACTTGAGCCAAAAGAGAAGAGGCTCGTTGAAACTGAGAGTGTGTTCGTCGTTGATCTCTAGGATCACCGACAAGATCACCGGCTGCTTCACATGTTGAACGAACCCATCGATGAAGTATTGGTGCTGGTGCAATTGGAGGAACATGAACAGCCAGAGGTGGATTTTCATCCTCACTGTCATCATCAGAAACTAGAGTTGGAAACCTGTCAAGGAAGCTGGAAGAAGAAGAAGAAGAAGGCACAATCGCCGAATCAGGCTCGCAGGCCAAAGATGGCACACCCGCTAATTTAGGCTCACAGGCCAAGAGATTTTCATCAAATTTAACATCTCTTATAATGATTTATCATGTGAATGGGGATGAAGAAGTCTATAACCTTTTACATCTTCAGAATATCCAACAAATATGCACTTTTCACTTTTAGGCTGTAATGCTTTCCATTTTTCATCCGGAATGTGAGCTCATGCTTCACAACGAAACACACGAAAGTGACTTACATCTGGTTTAATTTTACTCCATGTTTCTTCCGGTGTTATACCTTGTAAAACTTTAGTGGGTGTGTGATTAACTATGTAATTTGCACAATTTATGGCCTCAGCCCAATATTGAAGACTTAGTCCCTTAGATTGGATCATACAATTAGCCATTTCTTTTAAACTGTGGTTCTTCCATTCAGCTACACCATTTTGTTGTGGTGTATATGGAACAATGTGTTGTTGTTGGATTCTTTGTTCAGTGGAAAAGGTAGTGAACTTGTTGTTAACATATTCTCCTCCATTTTCAGATCGTAACTTAATAATTTGATGACCAGATTGTTTTTCAACAAGGGCCTTGTAGGCCAAGAACATGTTAAATAATTCGCTCTTAATTTTTAGGAAGTAAACCCAAGTGCGTCTGGAGTAGTCATCAATGAAAGTTAAGAAATGTTTGAATCCAAAAAAGGAAGTAGATGGAAGAGGACCACACAAGTCACTATGCACAAGCTCCAAGGGAACCGAGGCATGCCAAGAGGCACATTTGTCAAAACTGTCCCAATGATGTTTTTCGAGTACACAACCGAAACAAACACCATCCTTGCAAGATACTAGCGGAAGACCAGTCACAATATTGTCTTTACATAGTTGTTTCAATTAGCAATAATTTAAGTGACCAAATCGCTCATGCCAAATTTTGCTCAAGTTATCACTATGAGCAACAAAAACTGAAGGAAAATGTGATGACCCAAAGTTGTTAAATTTGTACAACCTAGTAATATCATCAATAGTTCTAGTAGTAAGGACATTTTGAGGATTTTTAAAATCCTTGATTACAACTTGGTGAGGTGTAAATGTCAAAGTTTTACCTTCACCTGAATGATTAATTTGATCGACTGATAACAAATTGTAGGAAATTTTTGGAACACATAGTACATCACTGAAATGACCATTTTCTACTGGAACTGTTCCAGATCCTACAACACTTAGAGATATATCATCACCAACAAATATTTGTTTGGTGTTACATTCATGCATAGTAGAAAATATGGATTTTATCCTTAGCCATATGATAAGATGCTCCAGAATCAATGAGCCATTCAATTGAAGTAGAAGAAGAAGATGCAGTATAAGAGTAACCAGAAGCACAAAGTGAATGTCCATGAGAGGTAGATTCTGAAGAGGAATCTAGGCTGATGTGGTGCTTCTTCTTTGTTGCTTCCAAGGTTGCCATCTTCTTAAAACACTTAGATTCATCATGATTATCTTTCCCACAAAAATTGCAATGATGCTCAGTCTTCTTTCCTTTTTGCTTGGATCCTTTGTCATTTTTAAAAGAAGGAGCCGATTGAGAAGGTTTGGGACCCTTGTTGTTTTTCTTATTATTGCGAAAATTATATTTCTTGGGAGGCTTGGACTTTTCTTTCTGTTGGGACAATAAGGCTTTCCCATATGTATCTGCATTGTTAATTATTCCAAGATGAATGAGCTTATCTTGCTCTCTAATTAAGGAATCACAAAAAGATTCAAGGCTAGGCTCTTGATAGCTAGCTGCAGTCAAGGATTCTTTCATGGAGTAGAATGTAGATACAAAAACAAAATATGCAGGTCAAAGTTTTGAAAGAATATGATAAATACATTGTTTGTCTTCTTTCTTAATCTTGCATTCTGCACATAATAGTCTAAGAGTTTTATACTTAAATAAATAGTCTTGAATGCATGAAAAATCATTTAGATTCAAGGAAAGCAACTCATTCTCAAGTTGATGACCCCGAATTTCATTGTGTTTACCAAACACAGATTCCAACTTTTCCCAAGCGAGATTAGGTTCATCAATTCCAGATATGTAGAATCACAAATCAGTAGAGATTGACATCCCAATCAATCCACGAACTTCATCACATCTATTTTTCCATTTAATTTTCTTATCATCATCAGTGGGTTATGTTTCTTTCCCTGAGGTTATCTTGAAAAGTCCCCTACTTCGCAGAACATCCTCCATACGAAATTTCCATGAGAAATAGTTAGAACTTGTAAGTATAATATCACAAGGGGCGGCCATACTATAAAATAATAGCTGAAAAAATAGAAACTAACTATCTAGATGCAAAGATCTTGAAAAAATATGCAGTTTAAAAAAAAACGGCACTTAAAACTGATTTTGGATGATGAAGTTATGCTTGATCAAAAAAAAAGTTGAAGATGTCCCCAATAGTGACGTGGCAGATATTAACTTGACCAACTAAAAAAAGAAGCCCCCTCTTCCCAAGATCAACCTTTGACAATCACTTTTACAATAAAGTTGCTTTGAAGTGAATCACTTTTGTAGAATCAGTGATGTTCACTTTTACAATAATGTGACTTTTAAATAGTGCGGCAATAAATTAAAAGACTTAAGTGACTCACTTTTATTTTATTTTATTTATGTGAGATGCACTTTTACAATAAAGTAACTTGAAAAGAGAAATTGCATGCACTAAAAAGTAGCTTAATAAGACTTGAACTCAAGACCTATTAAGTAATAAAGCAATTTACTCCTCTCTCTCGTTCTTCGTACTTGCTTTTTTTTCCTGCAAATCACAAAAAAAACGAAAAACAAAAACAAAAAAAACTTTTCCACACAATGGGGTTAGATCTTGGTTAGCTTACCCGGAAAGTCTACGTTTTCAAGTTTTCTCATTGTTTCTAATTTGTCATGATCGCACAAGGTGCACGACAAAGAGCATACGTAGCCGATAAGACAAGAAAAAAAAAACTTTCCCTTACTGTTTCTGATTCGCCGCGATCGTGCAAAGTGCACGACAAAGAGCATATGTAGTCAGGGAAGGCAACAGTTCAAGACTAAAACAAAAAAGATCTAATAATAAACTGATAAAATATGAGATATTTACAAAAAACAAATCCATCACTGTAACATTATACCTTCAGATTTGCGGAAATGGGTGTTTCTGGAGCAAATGAAACGATTTTCGGTGAAAAGAAAACTATTTCCCAATGGAAATGGTGCTCCGAATGCAATGGAATAGCTTCCATAGGAAAAAAATGCACAGAAAATATATAATGAGAAACCCTTTCAAATTTTCAGTAACACTAGTTTCAGATCTTGATCAAAACCAAAAGCGGCTCTTCATAAAAGCTCTGATACCATGTTCGGGTACACAGGGTACTCCCAAAAGACCGAACGGCTTCAGCAACCACTTCACACAAATATATCATAGATCAACACATCGATGTTTTTCACATGATTAAAACCCTCGAGAGGGAAACAGTCCATGGCCCCAGCCAAATAGTTACTTGGAGCAATTTATTATGCAAAAGAAAGAAAGTTACATATGAGCTTCTCATGATCGATCAACTAGCCAAGGACCCTCTATGCTCTTTAAATAGAGATCATAGACCAATCAAGTGTTAAGCTGTGGATCAATGGTAGGTATGATCTAAGAGAATTTGAACCATCGGATCACTCTATGTCTAGAACATATCGTGACCATTGGATTAGAATATTTACAAATGCATACTAAAGAAACACACTTTTACCTAACGAATATATTACACAAGTTGATCTTAACTAACTCCTAAGTGTCTAAATATCCTAACAGCCCATGCTTCACTACCAAACACACAGAAGTTACTTACATCTAGTTTAATTTTAATCCATGCTTCTTCTGGTGTTATACCTTATAAAGATTTAGTGGGGTTGCGATAAACTATGTAATTTGTACAATTTATGGCCTCAGCCAAAAATTGAAGATTTAGTCCCATAGATTGGATCATACAATTAGCCATTTATTTTAAAGTGTGGTTCTTCTGTTCAACTACACCATTTTGTTGTGGTGTAAATGGAACAATGTGTTGTTGTTGGATTCCTTGTTTAGTGCAGAAATTACTGAACTTTTTTGTAACATATTCTCCTCCATTGTCGGATCTTAACTTAATGACTTGATGACCAGATTGTTTTTCAACAAGGGCCTTATAGGCCAAGAACACGTTAAATACTTCGCTCTTAAGTCTTAGGAAATAAACCCAAGTGTGTCTGGATTAATCATCAATGAAGTTAAGAAATATTTGAAACCAGAAAAGGAAGCAGATGGAAGAGGACCACACAAGTCACTATGCACAAGCTCCAAGGGAACCGAGGCGTGCCAGGATGCATGTTTGTCAAAACTATCTTGATGTTGTTTCTCGAGTACACAACCAGAACAAACACCATCCCTGCAAGATACCATCGAAATACCTGTCACCATATTATCTTTACATAGTTGTTGCAATGAACGATAATTTAAGTGATCAAATCGCTCATGCCAAAGTTTGCTCAAGTTATCACTATGAGCAACAAAAACTGAAGGAAAAGGTGATGGCCCAAAGTTGTTAAATCTGTACAATCTGGTAATATCATCAACAATTCTGGTAGCTAGGACATGTTTAGGATCTTTAAAATCCTTGATTACAACTTGGTGAGGTATAAACGTTACAGTTTTACCTTCACCAGAATGAGTGATTTGATAGACTGACAACAAATTGCAGGAAATTCTTGGAACACATAGTATATCACTAAAATGACAATTTTCCATTGAAACTGTTCCAGATCCTACAACACTTAGAGATCTATCATCACCAACAAATGTTTGTTTGGAGTCACATTCATGCATAGTATAAAAGATGGCTTGATCCTTAGCCATATGATAAGATTCTCCATAATCAATGAGCCATTCAATTTGAGTAGAAGAAGAAGATGCAATATAAGAATAACAAGAAGCACAAAGTGCATGTCCATGAGATGTAGATTCTGAAGACGAATCTAGGCTGATGTGGTGCTTCTTTATTGCTTCTTCCAAGGTTGCCATCTTCTTGAAACACTTAGATTCATCATGATTATCTTTCCTGCAATAGTTACAATGACGCTCAGTCTTCTTTCCTTTTGGCTTGCATCCTTTGTCATTTTTTAAAGAAGGAGTTGACTGAGAGGGTTCGGGACCCTTGTTTGGCTTATTATTGCAAAAAATTTGTTTCTTCGGAGGCTTGGACTTTTCTTTCTGTCAGGACTATAAAGATTTCCTAGATGTATCTGCATTGTTAATTATTTTAAGATGAATGAACTTTATTGCTCTCTAATTAAGGAATCACAAAAGGATTCAAGACTAGGCTCTTGATAGCTAGCTGTAGTTAAGGATTCTTTCATGGAGTAAAATGTAGATACAAAAGCAAAATATGCAGGTCCAAGTTTGGAAAGAATATGATAAATGCATTGTTTATCTTCTCTCTTAATCTTTCATTCTTCACATAAGAGTCTAAGAGTTTTGTACTTAGATAAATAATCTTGAATGCATGAAAAATCACTTGGATTTAAAGAAATCAACTCATTCTCAAGTTGATGACCTTGAATTTCATTGTTTTTACCAAACACAGATTCTAAATTTTTGCAAGCTCACTAGTGGAAAATGAGAGATTAGTGACAAAAAAATGACCAAAATCTGCATATCAATGACCACTTTTGGTTTGGCGATCGCTGGTGGCTAATTTGCGGTCTTTTATTACATGACCAAAATTGGTCATTTTTATTTTGGTCATTTATAGCTTGTCGGTTGGTCATTAATTTGGTCATATATTTGAATCAATGACCAAATATATGACCACATTTGTGACTAAATTAATGACCACATGACAAGCTAGAATATGACCAAATTTGGTCGCGTAATAAAAGACCATAAATTAGCCACCAAAACTGATTTTTGGTCATTGATATGCGAATTTTGGTCATTTTTCTGGTCATTTGTATCTCATTGTTTGGTCGCGTATCTCTCAATTATCGGTCATTTTATTTGCGAATTTTGGTCTTTAATCTCATTTATTGGTCACTAATTTAGTCAATTTTTAGTCGCTTTATGTATGGTCATTATATTTTAGTAGCTTGAATGGTGTCCATTATTAATCAATATAAATTTTTAATATGATATTATGTTTAAATTAAAAAAAAATCATGCATTTATTCTCATCTAATACACATGT
>LPNX011136284.1:0-57445 GCA_001517045.1 Pseudotsuga menziesii | reverse complement strand
ATGCGTTTTGAGGGATTCTATCTAGCACATGAGTAAAAAATCAGGTTTTCATCGCCAAATTTGGCCAAAAAGTGTTACCCATCTTCATGGAATCACCCTAAGCAAATGAGCCAAATTCACATACAAAGGTTGTGTTTTTCTGGTCTTCTTTAGCTATTGGCACTTGGTTATAACCTGAGAATCCATCTGTAAATGAGTAGCATTCATATCCTGCAACCTCATTTAAGATTTCATCTGCATAAGGAGTTGGAAATGGGTCTATCAGTGTCACTTTATTTAGTTCTCTGAAGTTGACACAAATTCTTAGTTTTGTGGGATCATGTTTCTTAGGTTGTACAACCATTGCACTTTCCCATTCTGATTGGTCAATAGGATAGATGATGGCTGCTACAAGTATGTTATCAATTTCCTTTTGACTATCTCTTTGTATTTGTGAGCTAGCTTATATGGCCTTTTCTTCACAGGTTGAACATCAGGTTTAGTGTCAATATTCATTTCTCCCATTTCGTGGACTAAGCCTTTGAGGTCTTTATAATCTCTAGCAAATACATCTTGGAACTCTTTTAATAAGTTCACTATCTCTGTGGTCTACTCTTCACTCCAGTAGTCACCAGTCTTGGCCATTTTTGGTCGATCATCATTTGAGATGTCGAATTCCCTAGTTTTGACTTTAGCATCTAGCCATTCTGGTGCTTTGGATTCATTGATTGGTCGACTTCCTTCCTTAAATTGTGAGAATGTGGCAGGGAAGTCAGCTGTAGTCATTCTGTCGGTATCCTATTTGTCGGTTGTTTCCACTTTAAGGACTGTACAAATAGGTTTGGTTGTTTTGACATGGTTTGATTTCCATCTAAAGCTTTTCCCTTCTGTATTTTCATTTTCTAACTGTAGTCTTGTCGACTGTAGTTTTGTCCTGGTTTGTATATTGTTGCATTTCATTATCTATTGGTTATCGTTTAAGGGTTTGTTTTCTGTCAGTTGTATAAATTCTTTAATCTATTTTGTTGTTTCGGCCAAGTTTTCATTTTGTGGTATAAAGTTGAAATCTTTAATGAAATTTTCTCTGAGTTCATGCCATAAGAATGTTTGACCTCTAGCTTCTTCCATTTTATACCATTTTTTTGGTAAGTCGGTGAGGGTTGATGGGAACAGGTGTGGCCATGCTCGTTCATCCTTGTATCCAAGTTTTCTCCATTCTTTTTCACATGTCTTAATATGATCTTCTAGATTCTGTCCTTGAGTGAATATAGGTATTTGAGCCTTTTTGGTTTACTTCTTTCCTCCAAACCTTTCGACAAAGTAAGTCGAAGCTGATGTCCAAGTATGTAGTCTTGTCTGATGGGTATCCCACCATCTAGCAGCTTGTCTTGCAAAATTTTGTACTAGGCTTTGAAGTCGGCCATGGTCACCAATATTTTTGGAAACTTGTTCTACATGCATGACTAGTGATTCTCTTTCCTTGTATCTTGGTATTTGTGTAGTATTTACATTGGTAGGTTGTAAGGTAGGGTATTCCCTAATTTTCTTCTCAAATATTTTTGGGACAATGGACACTATGAAGCACTATTGGGTGGGCTTTTTCTGCACTTTTTGAATAGTCCAACACCCTCTTGCTTGTGTTTCATAGTTCTCTATCTCCCAATCATATAATTCGGCGTTTGAATTATAACCAAAGGAGTCTTGGTTGCCTAAATGAAGTTCTCCATAGATGTTAGGTTCTGTGTAATCTGCATTGTTTTGAATCTGGTAGGGTTGTCAGATGTTGACTTCTTCATCGATAGGTTCAGTCCAAGGTTCTCCTTGAGATGGATGAATAGGTACAATGACCTTTTGTCCATTTCCCTTTAATTTGATTCTCTCTTTGTCCAGGGATATCGATGCTTTCATCTGTCGATCCCAAGGTCGACCGAATAATGCTAGGAAGGAACTGGATCCTTCCTTAGGGTCAATGATTTCGAAGTTGACTTTGGTCGAGATTCCTTTTATAGTTGTGTCAACGTTTTTCCAGACTCCAATAGTTTCAATTAGGCCCTGGTCGGCTAGTTTCAGGTATATGCCTGACTCATATAGTTGAGGTCTTCCCATTTGTTCCCAAGTGTCATGAGTCATGATGTTTACTTGTGATCCAAAGTCGAGCACTACTTGTCAGACATGGTATCCTTAAATTTCCAAGTCGGCAAGTGGGTCGGCATCACTTTTATCTTTTTTATTTAAGCTGCAGATATTCTTTGTTTGTTTTTCGTATTTTTTATGTTTTATTTCATATAGTAAATCGATGAACTGAGATACTGAGTTGTCTTTTTGTACGAGCTGTATTAATTCTTTTATTGTGTTATGTCGATTGTCGTTAGCTTGTTCCCGTCATGCAAATTCTTTGAATACATTGGTTGCTTCTTTGTGTGTTTGTTTTTCTTTAAGTGGATCAGGGTAGACATTTTTCTCTTTTATTTTGCTGATTCTTGGGTTATCACTTCCTGTTTTTGTCCCTTGTCGGGTTACAATATGCAATTTTTTTGTGTTTATTACATCATTTTTTTGCACACATGACAAGACATTAACATTTTTCTTTGTATTTATTTTTTCCAACATGGCAGGGAAATCCTCTAGTGAGTGATCCCATACTCCACAATAAGTACAAAATTTGAGGTCAGTTCTGTCTTTATATGGACAGTCTGCATACCGATGTCCCTCCTTATAACATGTAAAGCATTGGATGGGTCGACGTGGTCGGTTGTCTCAATTCCCAGGGAATCGACCTCGTCCTCTGTAGCCTCCACGTTGATTTTCATACCAGCGCTCGTATCTTCTACCTTCATATCTCTGACTATTCTGATCGTTTGGTAAGTTGTTTTGCTCATTATTTTGTGCAACTGCAGTGGTTTGTTAGACTCCATGATAATTCTGTCGATTCTTCAGTTTCAAATGGCAGTTGACTGTGTTATGATTTTTAGTTTCACAGATTGCACACCAAGATGCCTTGTTGTTCTTCATGTTTAACGGGAAATATTTTTTCGAGTGGTCTCCATGCTCCTGGCAAATGTCAAAAAACATTTCATCTGCATGAATCGAACATCCTGTCAGCTGTATTCTTGTCTTTGGAATGTCTGGCCGTCGAGCACTTTGTGCACCAGATATCCTAATTTTTGAAGTTTAATTCCTTTAAAGACTTCTGTACACTCTCAAGTTGTTCTTCTAGTTTTTGATTGGTGGGGTATGCTGGTATGTACTCATCCATTTCCACTTGGAGAGATTTTGTAAGCACATCTTCGTAAGACTTGAATATTTCCAGACTTATGTGTCAGCGATGTTTCTGAGATAAACCTGCAAGAAACCACTGGATTAATAATTGTTCATCTATAACATAGTCCAGTTGGCTAAGAAGGTCTTTTCATTGGTTATCATAGTCGCAGACAGTTTCTCCTGGCTTCTGTGATGTTGTTTTTAGTTTTTTCGCTTATAGATGTTTTGCATCTGGAGTTTTGAAAAATGATAGAAATTGCACTTTGATCTTGGCTTTGGTTGCTCGAGGTTGTCTTTTAGAAAAGGTCATATACCAATTTAATGCCCTTTTCCTCAAGGCACTGACGATCTGCGCCATCTGTCTTTCTTCGTCTGTAATTTGGTTATCCTCCCAAGTTGACTCACAAACAAACCAATGTCGTATGGGGTCCTCATCCCCCTCATATAGAGGAATGTGTGCTGACCCGTGACCCATGTCGAAATCACTGTCGCTGCTTTCAGGAGGTGGTGGTGGTGGAGGTGGGGTAATCTGCTTATTCCTCTCTACAGAGCTATCGTCGATGAAACTTTCATCTCCATTGGTTATTTTTGTCGTTTCATCTTCGAATGGTAGTCGGTTGATTTTGAATTCTTCTGTCAATGTCCAACTGCAGTTACTTGTCCGCAGTTCTGAATGTTCTGTGTCCTCCAAAGTTGTATTTGGCAGGGGGGTTCTCCTTCATGTGTCGGTAAAAGTAAGTGGATACTTCGGTTGGAGGGTACCGCTTGAAAGGTAACCCAATTTCCTTCTTCTAGTCGACAGATAATGAGGTGTCTTCCCGTGTATGTCTCGTTGTTTAGTCGACTCCATATACCAAAGTCACCAGCTCCTAGTAGGAGGTCCTCTTCGACAATAGTTTGTATCCGGGTACGCAGATTCAACGGAGAGAGAGTTGTTCCTTCATGGGGAGCTCTTAATTGGAGAGCTTCTGGCTGCTCTATCCACAATTCTTCCTCCGTAGGGGACACCTCTTATTCCACGCCTTCTTCTTGTCAGTCATGACCCGACTCTAGCGGATTTCTTTCCTGATCAGTCGCCCTAGGACTCCTTTCTCTGTGCAGCGCTAAGGCTCTTTCTCTTCTTTCTTCCCTCCTTTGTTGTCTCTCTTCCCTCTCTATTTTCTGAATGTCTGACATACCTTTGTGTGATACTATCTTCTTGATTTTTCTTTTGGTCGACTTCTCATTATTGGTGAATGGTATCTGCTTCTAGGCGACTAGAATCCACTCCACTTTATCTTGACATATGACCAGCTACCCCCCCATAGCCTACCCGATGCTTTTAGAAAGCCCGGATAGTTCGGTCTACTTGCTTAGGAAGTATTCCCACTCCCTTTCTGGAATGAATTTTTCCCACCTCTTTTGTTTTTCTGCCCAGTTAGGGTTTAATGGCGGTCCGTGAAGTGATGGACGAGGTTCGACAATATGACCCACGCCCTTCTCGATCAGGAATTTAAACATCAATGTTAGTATGGTCATTAATTTGTTTCTTCGTGCGTAATTCTGCAAATAATTTACAACTTTACGTTCCCACCAGTCCTTAATCTATTGTTCTAATATCATCTATTTGCATACATCTCAGACATGTACTACCGACAATGGAACCAATGTTGTAATCTCATAGATCCCATAAGGTTACTAATAATTATACCAAAACATACATACATAACAGAGACAAGAGATAAGAACAAGTAGGTGAATTAATAGATTATATTACATGAATGGGTCCATACAACACAGAGAACTGAACTGCATTCTCATCTGGCTCAACATCCTAATATATATGATTACAAAACAGTTACAAAATAACTACCTGTCGATTCGGTGAACCGACACGACCTTAGGTGGCCGACCTAATCTCTAGTTTTAGTCAGCCGACCGACTTAGTTGGCTGATCGAATTAGTCAGTTGATCGACTAAGTTAGTTATCATTCAATTCGACTTATCGACTTGCTCCTCCAACACATTACAACATTTTTTGAAAGCACAAGAAAGTTGAATATTGTAGTTACGCCGATAGGCGTATATATGTCAGAATTTTGGGGTGGACTACCATCTATGATTTTTAATCTATTGACAAGAATGAGACAAGTGTACTGTCCATATTGATTATATGAGTGTCGTCCAAAATTAATAATTAATAATTTCAAAAAAATAAAAAATAATTTAATTAACATGTGATAAGTAGAGTTAGTTATAGTTGTAAAAATTAAAATTAATCTTCAACTATTTGATTATTAGATACAACTACTAGCTTAAATCCATCTATTATTAGATACAACTATTAGCTTAACATAAATGTGTCTAGAACTATTACCTTAACTTCAACTCTAATCAAATTTATATTGGATAACTATTAGGTTAACTATTATATGCAACTATTATGTTAACTCCATTGATTCTACAACTATTAGCTTAACTACAACTCTAATTACTAACGGCTTAGTCCAAGTGCATTTTGAATCTAGGAGTCTAGCTAATGTGCAGTCATGTAAGAGTTGAACTCCAAATAAAATAGTTCGAACTCTTAATAAATTCCTCTGAACTCGTGTGATAACTGCACTTAGTGGCATGGGATTGTGCAACTCATGTGACACTCGAACTCCTCCTACCAATTGGGACTCCAATTAATGTGCATAAGGCTTAGTCGAACTCCATTTGAAGCTAGAAGTCACGATAACTCATAGCTCTTTTATTAACTACAATAGATTTATATTAGCTTAACTATTAGATACAACTATTAGCTTAACTCCAATGATTCTACAACTATTGGCTTAACTTGAACTCTAATTACTTACGGCTTAGTCCAACTGCATTTGGCATCTAGGAGTCTAGCTAATGTGCAGTGATGTAAGAGTCGAACTCCTAATAAAATAGTTCAAACTCCTAACAAATTCTTCTGAACTCATGTGATAACTACACTTAGTAGCATGGTATTGTGCAACTCGTGTGACACTCGAACTCCACCTACCAACTGGGAGTTTAGTTAATGTGCATAAGGCTTATTCACGATAACTCAGAGCTCTTTTATTAACCACAATAGATTTATATTAACTTTTAAATTAACTATTAATCATTCAAGCTCCTTATAAACAATTATAAACTAGTACCTCAAAGTCGAGTTAATTAGTCAAACTACATTTTACAGTTCGGAGTTGAAGCAAAGTGCAGTTAGTGTGATAGTATAATTCCTAATAAAATCCTCTGAACTCCTAGTAAAATCCTCTGAACTCCTAATAAATTCCTCTTAACTCATGTGATAAGTGCACTTAGTGGCATGGTAATGTGCAATGATGTGACACTCGAACTCCACCTACCAATTGGGAGTCCAATTAATGTGCATAAGGCTTAGTCCAACTCCATTTGGAAGCATAGATTTATATTAACTTTTAAATTAACAATTAAATACAACTATTAGCTTAACTCCAACATGATGATACAACTATGAGCTTAACTTCAACTATGAGCTTAACAACCACAACTTAAGTGGTTTTTATGTTAGATTAACTATTAGATACAAGTAATTGACACATTCCTTAGGAAAAAAATTTATAACTATTAGGTTAAGTCCAATAATGATACAACTTTAAGTTAACTTCAACTCCAATCACAAATTTTAATTGAACTGTAATAGTTGATATATTAACTTTTAAATTAACTATATGCGATGGAGATGGGGGAGACGAAGATTTGTAATAGTGAGGGGGAGGAGATGTGTAGGGATACTTCTCTGCATTAGCGGTTACAGCAATGCTGGCAAGGAGGAGTGGAAATAATAATGTTGTCATTCGGGAGGGCGAGAGGCCTCGTCCTCTGTGAAATACCGCCATGGCTGCTTCCTTGAAGAGAGCAATGCAGCGCAGCAGTAATATGCCAACTGGACGACCGCCAGTTCTATCTGTTTGTGGCAGGGGAGGATTAGAGAGTGGAGGAGGAATATATATATCTCCTCTGAGCCTCTGAGATACAAAACAATGTCCGCTCTCGCTGAGATTTATAGGGTTGCGTTCAACAATATTGATGTTGATATCGAGTAGTTATTGTGATACAGCCATGCATGGTTCTAGGTCTTGACTGTTCACCGGTAGTGACTTCTCCATACAAGATTTCATGAATAATGTAACACATGAAGATTAGAACAAACAATATTGTAATGTGACTGTGTTGACAAATTCTAAGTGCATGAAAGCGACCGGTGTATTGTGAGTAAGTGGTGACCGAGTAAGCGGGCCTCCCTCTGGCCGAGTCAGCGAAGGGCTTTTGAAGCAGCGGGCCTCTTTAGAAGCAGTAGGTCGATGTGGACATGAGCAACAACCCTACAACAGCAGTGGGCCTTATCTCTATTTTACAGTGGACTGATCGGAGGGGATAGTTTCAAAATCAACCGCTGACTTTGTAGTCGCGCCTCGATCACTCGAGTTAAGTTCGGGGGCGGCAAAACGCGTTGTGGAAACAGCGTTTGAATTGATCAAATTTTGAAACCCAGCGCTGGCTCTTAGTCTAGCATTCTCGTTCTCGTTTTGTTTGAGCACGCGTTATCTATAATTTTATATGCATGCAATACGACATTATACAATCTTCCAGTTTGGCAGTGACGATCAGAGAGAAGGCAAATCAAAACATTAGTTGCAGATGGACTGGCGGAACCATTTAAAAAATAAAATTTGAAATAGTGTACACAAATATATTTGTAATCTGGGTCTTGAAGTGAGGAAACTGTTAAGTGGTTTCGATGACTATCAATAATATACAACCAGAAGCTGTGAGAGTCAACCTATGAATGGTGTCATATAATTCGTTTTGCAAGAATGATCAAGTTATATGCATTGAAACCGACACCATACAATTTTCAAAGTGTCGTAAGATCAAAGTGAAAGGTAGGCCATGCGGTCATAGTTTTGTTTTTATCTCTATCATTTTTTAATATAATGTGTATTGTGCCAAGATTCCTTTAATATAGAAGAATAGAAGATTGGCATTCCCATACGACTTCATCAAGTTGGCCGGACTTGCTTTAGATTAGTAATTAGCAGTTATCGCTTGCTTTAGATTTTCAGTAAATATAGTGATTATCAAAGTCTGCCCAAAGTGGAGAAACGTACATTCTAGTTTGGACTCGTGAAAATTAAGAACGTAGAATCGTTTTGCTGTATATATGGAGGAGGCCAGGTTTGTAACCAGCGAATATTCTAAAATTCCAATATCTTGATGCATTGTCTTGAAAATTAATTTTCAAAAAGCTTTTAATGATACACTTCTTTTTCGAATTCTCTCTTTTCTTTTAACACTTTTTTAGTAAAAATGCAAGATCATTATACATTGCATTTGAAAATTAATTTCCCAAAAGCGTTTTTCATTATTATGAAATTGAAGATACTATTAAGTCAAAATTTGTTTATTTAAATAACGCGTGAAATATAAAACTGCAATTATTCAAAGACACGCGTTGAATGAAATGATTGAGAAAAAGAAAAGTAGGTAGTGTTGGGGAGCAGTATAAGCACCAACCACTTTAAATCGTTGGAATCGGGTGAATTAAGTTTTGGTTTAAATTTTAATTTGGAGTGTTTAAATGGTAATTTTAATGATTTTGTAGTTTTAAAACCAGGTATTTAGTTTAGAACTGTTAAATAAAATAACATTTTTTTTCAAAAAAAATTGACCAATTTTAATAAATTTTCCTTAAAATACTGACTTTTTAGTTATCTTTTATCCTAATCAAATAGAGTTTTCTAAAATAAAATAGAGTTTTGTAAAATAAAATATTGATAGCAAAATAGAGTTTTGTAAAATCAAATAAAACAAAATAAAGTTTTGTAAAATAAAATCAAACAAGGTAAATAGCTGCAAAGCAGCTAGTCCCTACTTAAAAATTATGTTTATACTTTGTTTATTTAATTAAAAAAATTAAAATAGTTTATAAACTAACTAAACGTGTTAAGAGTTATTAAATCCAAAACAAAGTATTGTTGAAACTACTTGTTTTTAAAAATTGTTGAGTATATATAAAAGAAATGAAAATTCCTCGAGTGATATTGTAATTGAACCTTGTTAATAATAACAAATCTAAATGGACAATGTGGAATCACCTACCCGACACCTTCGTTTCTATAAAAATGGAAGGCGAAGTTGTTACTTACTGAATCATATGATGATGACATTATTGGGGAAGACTCATTAGATTATTGGGGAAGACTCATTACAACTATTTTAGAATATGCTCATTCTATTTCAGTCATTTATCTCATGGATTCTTTGAGCTATATCAGATCTCATGGATTCTTTGAGCTATATCAGGTTTTGTTGAGCAACTATTTCAGGATATACAAGAGTCATTCTCCTGCTTGGATAAGATATCTTGGCTCTTGTTATATTCTCTAGGGACATTTTTTACTGATATTATTACTGCTCACTTATGAGAGGATTATTATGTAGTGATACCCACGTGCTTTGCGTACCTTTGGTATACTCTGCTTGGTTTTTTATTATGTAGTGTATGAACTACTTTGTACTGATATTATAACTGATCTGCTGATCCTTGGGGGTTTGTACTGCTGACTAAAGATGTACAAGGTTCTTTTGATTCAATAGAATACCAAGGAACTACTTTTTTCGACTGAAAAAAAAAATGGAAGGCTCGCTTTCTTGTTACAACCAAATCTCTACTCATTTACATTTTTAATTATATTTAGCATGATGTTAATAATAATATTTTATTTCTAATTTTTTATTATATTTTAATTTCATTTTAAAATTTTTTGATAATAATGATGATGATTAACATTCATTGAGAGCAATTTTGGTTTATCTAACTTTGAGAAGAATAATATTTGGTTTACTTTAAAATATTGTTTTTGTAATCAAAAAGTTTGCCAAAAAGCTTTCCAAACTCACAATGGTTTTGGCAATTTATGAGGTTATAAATGTTTGTATTGTAACAAATACTATGAAACTCAGATTAAATGTGGGCGTAAGCAGGCAAACACTCTAAGAGAAAGTGATTTTCATCCTCAATGCTCATAGACTCACACATATGGCAAACCCTTTAGGCCCATGCACTTTTAGGAATACACCAACAGTCTATTTAGCTATGGAGTTCTGGCTTTGTTAATTTTCTTCCATGAGCTAGTTACTACCTAGAGATACTTTTGATCTTCCAATTTACGATTAATGACCTCCTTGTAGTATCTTAATTTTCTCTTTTAAAGCTAAATATTACTCACACCACAATTTCTCTTTAAACTTAGAAGTAATTTTGACATTATCAATGTCCTCCAAAATGTCGTTTTCATCAATGCCCAATGGTTTAACCAAGCCATGGTATCTTTACACCAACAACCCTTGAGGTCTAGTTGGTTTTGACTTGACTTTAAAGAAATTTTAGGAAGTCTTTAGTTTCCCATGTTAGTTATCTTATGCATGTACACATAACTAGCCATGGTGTGGATGGGGGAGCATCATACACATTTTTTTAAATTTTCTTTTAAATTTTAGCATTTTTTAATAAAAAAAGTCAAGATTAAAATTTTTACATGTATACAGAAAATTTGATCCCATTGCATGCTTGATAGATCCCATTTTAAGAAGATGGATCTATTGTTTTTATTTTATTAATTAAACTGGATTTTTTCATCTTAAAAAGAGATCTACCAAGTGCCAAAAGACATCAATTTTTTTCTTAATATGTAAAAAAATTTAAATAAAAAGAAAATTTACACCTAAAAAAATATTCCTCTAAATATTTGATAAAAATCCATGTTTAAAATAAATATTTTAATAAATTATGATATATAAAAATAAAAAGTTAAAAAATACAAAATTATTTATATATTTATAGCTCATTTGAATGACGTTAATTATTAAAACATTTATTTTTCTTAAAATACTATTTTTTTATAAACTATTAACTTTATACACTAATTTGAGATATAAAACATAACTTTAAACTCAATTTATTATTATTATATTTATAAAATAGCTTTCAATATTATAAAATGATAAAACAATTTCAATGATTTTAATTTTATAAACTTTTGAATTTAAATATAAAAAATGTTAATGATGCCGACGGTCGAGTGTAATTTGGGTAGCCAAATCCAGAAGGTGGCCGACGAAGATTTAGAGAAGTCTTTTATTCATGTGGGTGCCGCATAAAGCGCAAGAAAAGCTGATCACATATCGTTGGTTTTCTCACAAAATTACCATTGATTTAAAGTAATTTTGTTAGATTAAGGAAAATTAACATATTAATGTTAAGTCTAATGATAATAATTATTTTCAATGTATTAAGTGTAGTTAACTGTTTTACAACGTAAGATGAGGAGATTTTGTCATATAACTGAAAAGTAACCCTAAAATGTAAAATTAAAAAACTATAAAAAGTTGAATCATTTTTTATAAAAAAATTATATATAGGTAGCTATTTGTATAAATTGAAAAAATGAAATGGTTTTTGTGGGAAGGTGGAATGGTTGAAAAAAGGAAAATAAAATGGAATTAAATGTTATGGGAAAAATCCTCAAAGAAAGTGCATGGACTAAAGTTTTTCCATGCTGTAGACCTAACCTTTACCATGAGTACCATCACAAAAAAGCTACCAGATTTGCAAGGAAGGCCAAGGAAATGTGAACTTAAAATCCCAAATATCACAAATAGGCAGTCAAAATATTAAATGTATAGGAAGTCAACAACAACAAACTAAATATAGTTGGGGTTGTCATAGCACTTCTCTTAGACCAAACTAAACCTCTACATTAACCCAAGTCTAAAAATTTTAGCTATAATTTTGTACAATTTAAGGTTATACTCTATTTTAGACCTATTTTCTAGTTGCTCTCTTAGGACAAACTAAATCAATATGTTTACTGAAGTTATGATATAAAAGTGGAATTGAATATTTGCTTTTATAAATATTCTACAAAAATATTGGTTTTTCCTTGAACCCATTGTCTATATTACCTTGAAAGTCAACCATCCATTGAAATCTACCAACCCATCCACCATGAAATTTTTCATTCTTGAAATGAATTTCTTTATAGTGATCATTCATTTTTGTAGCCATCCCAAACATTCATTAGGTTTCCATCGCCAAAGAAAGAAAGCAGTGTTCAGCCATTCATTACATGAACTAGCTTAGCACTTCTATAATTAATCTGTTTGTCAACATTTTCCAAGAATTCAAGCAATCAAGTATTGGAAAGTACATTTAAAAATAAAATAGAATAAAAAAGTATAAATAATTTAATTGTTTGAAAACCTGCTAATAAATGTTCTTTACAAGATTGATTAGAATACCTAAGGTATACATATATAAATCACATCCTTCTAAAAAACCATCATCGTTAAAAGGCATTTTATGGAAAAAAAATCCTTGTAAAATTTTGATCATTTATTATTAGGTTATATATATGATGGCAGAGATCATGTTTGTTTATTTTTTCCATAGAAGGTAACCCTATTTTAGAGAGGCGGTTATATGAAGGATATGGTGGAGTTTGAGAAAGATTGTGAGAGATTCAAGAGCAGGTTGCAACAAGTGTGTCGCAAGTTATATCTTTTCATTTTGTCAGACGGAATAAAATGAAGGACTGGCTATTTCTTAGTGCATGTAGCCCATATCAAGTGAATGAGGTATATTGGTGTCTCTCTTGTATTGTGCTTATATGATTTTTATTTCCGCATTTATTTTATTTTATAGCTTTGTTATCCTTTTTCTAACATAGAATCTTCCTAGCAAAGGTAGTTACAATGACCAAAACAAGTAGATCCTAATATGAGCTTCTTAAATTGTTGCTAGATTAACAAGAACTCATAATATGAAGTCTTCAATTTTTTCAATAAGCATTCGAGAGAATGTGTCATTTTTTGGAATTGTTAATTGGAACACAAAAGACATCAGATGTCTAAGGATGCCATTCAGGACCAAGGACAAGATATTTGGTTTCCACTGGCCCACTGATTTGATAATGTATTTCTTACTTCATCTTATGTGTCTATCTTAGCTAAGAAGATGAGGTACCATAAGGATACCATCAGTGCCTATCTCAGCTAAGAAGAAGTTTCATGATCCAAGTCTAAGGATACCGTCAAGGACCAAGGACAAGATATTTGGTTGCCACTGGCCCACTGATTTGATAATGTATTTCTTACGGCATCTTATGTGTCTATCTCAGCTAAGAATGTGATATTCAATCACACTTGGTCCATTAGTTTGACAATCTCCTTCTTTTCTAAGGAAAACCTCATGGGATCCCCTTGTGTTCCCTAAAATATCCATATGGAGGGTCGCTTAACAACCGGCCACAATAGGGAGTAGTGTCCTCAAGGGAGTGGATTGAATTGGACCTATGAACTATGGCCTACCTATAAACAATATTCCTTTGGTAGATTGTTCAATTGATTGAGGCAACCCTTGTTCTTTTAATTCAGTGAGGTGTTTATAGCCGTGGAGAAACACACTTAGTGGATAGGCAGTTCGAATATTTCTATTGGTATCAATTACTAAGATGGTGGATGTGGATAAGAGTTATGTACATTACTTATGCTCTTAGCCCCATCCTTGTCAATTCTCTTTGACATGTCTATGATTTCCATGAAACTAAAGTTCTTCCCTAGATCAAGTCAATAATAACCATAGCCCTTATATAATGGCCTTTTAACCCTAAATGGAGATAACATATTGACATAAGTTCATTTGGTAACCAATATTTTCCTAATAAATGGGTGGGTGTTAGGAATTGAGACAATAAATTTGCATGACAATTATGCACATAACTCACACTCTTACCCCCATCATTAACCAACGTTTCAAAGGAATCTACAATTTCCATGTAAATATAGTCATAGTCAGTGTGGATCGTTTATCAGGAGGTTACATGTCTAATGGTAGAGACTATGTTTGTGTCTTTTTTCCCTAGAAGGTAACCCTATTTTAGAGAAGGAATTATATTAACGTTGAGTGGAGTTTGAGAGAGACTCTTGAGAGACTAAAGAGGAGGTTGCAACATATGTGTTACAAGTTGTATCTCTTCATTTTGTTGGACATAATGAAAAAAAAGGATCGGTTGTTTCTCTGTGGATGTAGCCCATATCGAGTGAACCACACATGTGGGTGTCTCATGTAGGTGTTTCTCTTGTACTATCCACTTATGTGTTTTACTTTTGCTTTTGTTTTATTTTATATCGAATATTTGTATCTTATAATGAAAATAAGTTGAATTCAATCATATTATATCTTAGAGTGGAAAGTGAAAATTAATTAGATTAAGTTCATATACATTAACATAAGAAGTTTCAAATAATTAATCCTATTAGTTTTAAAATATTTATATGTCATAGTGGATAGTAAAAACACAATTAAATTTAATAAGATTTGAATTTAATTGAATATTAAAATAATAATATTTTATTTAATTTGAAGTTAAATACTTTTTTAACTTTTTATATAAATTTAATCACTTTTCTTTTATAATTAAAATTAATATTAAATTTTTATTTTAATTAAAAAATAAAATAAAATAATTAATTAAAATTTTAAATACTAAAAATAAAGAAATAAATAAGAATATAGAACCTATGTTCACCAAGTAACTGTATGTGTTATCCTCATGTAATTATGTTATGTGCTATACATAGAAGATCAGTAACAGAGGAAGTTGCTTGTCACTCCAGTACAGAATGTTTCAATACATAGAGTACGAAAGGAAGATGGAGAATGATGCTCCACTTCAAAGGAAGTGACTACAGAAGATCCTGAATATCGACATGGTACAGAAGGATGGACAACTTCTTGATGGGCCTAGGATTTACTGAGAGTAAAGTGGATTCTAACCTTTACTTCAGGGTTGAAGGCGGAAGACTAGTGATGATCTTGCTATATGTCGAGGACATGTTCCTGACAGGAGAGGACGAACTCATTTAATATGCAAGGAGGAGACTTGCCACTGAGTTCGAGATGAAAGACCTAGGGATGATACACTACTTCTTATGCATGGAGGTGTGGCATAATGCAAATGGGATTTTCCTTGTTCAAGGAAAGTATGCAATGGAGATTATGAAGAAATTCAGAATACAGGACCGCAAGGCAATAGCCACACCTATGGCATCGAACTTGAATCTTTTGTGTGATGCTTCATCACAGTCGATTGATGACATGATGTATTGTCAGATGATTGGCTCACTAATGTGCCTGATGAATACGAGACCAGACATATGATTTGTTGTGAACACCCTGATCCAATTCCTGATGGACCCAAGACATGTTCACCTTGTTGTAAAGCATGTATTGAGTTACATGAAAGGTACAATTGAGTATGGGATAAAGTATGATATGAATCAGAAGACTAACCTCCATGGTTATGTTGATTCATATTGGGCAGAAAGCGCCACTAATAGAAAGAGAACCTTGGGTTGCTTATTTAGTTTGAGATCTAGTATGATCTATCAGTTTAGCAGGATGAGTTCTGCATGGAATTGAGTACAGTCAAGGTATAATATGTTTATAATTGCTCGGCTAGTTGTGAGGTAGTATGTTTTTTAAAGCTACTATTTGATTTGATTGATCTGACTCACATTTTTGTATGATGCAGATAGGACCAATGAAGCTCCAGTATGTGATCTAGATTGAGGCCCCTCGAAAGAAAGAGTGATGAATTCTAGCATAGTTAGAGATACAAGTTGTCCAAATGTAAAATTCCTAGAAAATTTCATAGGTTGCTCGGATGTAATAAAACTTGTAGGTTGTCCTCATATTAAATAATTATTGGTGAAGCTCATGGGATATCTTTGGATGTAATCAGTCCTGATGTGATTCTATGCTAGAAATATCCAAAGTGAAGTTTGAGTACTTCATAAAAAGAGTTAGTGAGATACTAAAAGAAGAAGATGCATGATATCTCACATGGGAAATGAGACAAGTTGTCTGAGTGGGAAAAATCCCAGTGAAGCTGGATGCTCAGACGTAATCAGTCTTGTAGGTTGTATGAGTGTAAATACAAGTCCTAGCATGATACACAGGTTACTCAGACATAATCAATCCTAAGATAGGTTATCTCAATGTAAACATGAGCCTTGTCATGGTACACAGGTTATTCAAATGTAATAAGTCCCGAGACAGGTTATGCGAATGCAAATATGAGCCCTGACATGGTCCGTAGGTTATTCGAATGTAATAATTCCTATGGGTTGTCTGAGTGTAAAAATATCCCCAACATGGTATGTAGGTTACTTGAATGTAATACACCCCGAAGCTTATCTGAATGGAATAGATATTGGATGCAGGTTGTTCATATGTAATAAGTCCTTGAGGTTGACCTAGAATGTAAAAGTCCTGATGTAGAATGTTGTTGGTCATAATCAGTCCTTACATATATATCTATATGTGTGTGTGTTCCCATGTTGAGATAATAAGGTCATGAAGGACGAGAGGTGCACCTAGGCAGTTCTCCTTTACCGGTAGAACGAAGGTTGACCATGTAGAGACATAATGCACTGAGTGTGCTCCTAGGTGACTCTCATATAGTAGAAGGTGCAGGTTGCCTTGATGATGTGAAAATATCCTCGCTTACTCCTATGGTGATAGAATGCAGGTGGTATGCATTTACGATGAGCTCTATTTGTTTACTTTTGTTTTGTGCAGGATAAAAGAGATGATATGGATATGAAAATATAAAGGTAGGAAACACAGGTTATTGTCGTGGAAATGTAAACAAGATCTTGGACTATACCTATACAATGACAACGATATGATGGTAGGAAACACAGGTTATTGTAGTGGAAATGTAAAGAAGGTCCTGGGATGCACCTATACAATGATATGATACGACGAGAAGATGGTAGGAGACACAAGTTATTGTAGTGAAAATGAAAAGAATGGTCCTAGTATATACCTATGTAATGGACTGCTCGTGGATATGATGAAGACTTGGATGAGGTCTAGTGAAGTGGAAAGAATTCTAAACCCACATGATTCGATTTTCAAACACACAATGAAATGATAATTTAATAATATGATGGTTTTTTACAATAATGGAGAATACATTGTATAGGTCAAAACACACCCCTTCGATGAAATGGTGTGACCCTACGTTAGTTTAACTAATTCTACATTTAATATTTAAAATAATGGCTCACAAATATTTAGATGCATAACATTTCCACCATCTTTTAGAATGCTTTGTACTCAAAGAAAGGGTACGGACGGGTATTGTTGACAAAATTGTTTTGTCTCCCATGATGTGTCTTCATCTGGAAAATTATTCCACCTAATGAGATATTTCTTGAGTGTTCGAAAATGAAATTTTCTTTCTCGAGTTGCAATGATTGCCTCTGGTTCCTAAATGATCATCCCTTCGTCATCTTACATATGAATTATTGTTTGTACTATTTGATGTCGCCCCAACATTTTTTTGAGACATGATACATGGAAGACATTGTGGATATGAATTTTATCTGGTAACTGTAATTTATATGCAACTTGACTAATCTTCTGGGTAATTTGTTACGGTCCATAGAACTTTGGGGCCAACTTGTTTTTTCCTCCATTTTTAAGGGATACCTGTTTATAGTGTTGGAGTCTTACAAAAATCTAGTCTCCTACTTCAAATTCTCTTTCAGTTCTATGTTGATCAGCCTATTTCCTCATGCAGTTTTGTGCCATGATTAAGTTATCCTTGAGTAATTCAATCATTTTTTGAGATTTATCTAGTTGGTTCCTTACTTCTGGAACATTGGTGTCCTTCAGAACTAACTCCTTCCAATTTGGAGGTTCATACCCATATAAAGCTTGGAAAGAGGTCACTTTTGCGGAGGTGTGGTATGTTGAATTGTACCACCAGTCTTCTAAGTGTAACCATTGATACCAATTCTTTTGTTTATTTGTTATGAAACAATGTAGATATGCTTCTATGCATTTATTTACGACTTCAGTTTGACCATTTGTTTGGGGGTGGTAAGCTGAGCTCATATTGAGTGATGTGCCTACTTGTTTGAAAAATTGCCTCCAAAATTTTCCATTAAATTTTTCATCTTTGTCGCTGATGATGACTTTTGGGAAGCCATGTAATTTATAGATATTTTTGCAAAATACATCTGCAATTTGTTTTGTCATGTCTTTTTTTTTTATTGACATGAAATGTGCAAATTTGGTTAATTGATCAACCATTATAAGGATTTTGTCCTTTCCTTTCGACGAAGGTAAGACATTGATGAAGTCCATTGATATCTCTTCCCATTTCTGGTTTGGAATGTGTAGGGGGTGGAGTAACCCTAGATTTAAAGCCTTTTCGCTTTTGTTCCTCTAGAATTTCTCGCATTGTGCCACATATTGTTGGATATGTTTTTGCATTCCCTTCCAGAAAAATTATCTTCTTGCATTATAATAAGATTTGAAGAATCCTATGTGTCTCGCAGCTAGTGAATCATGGGATTCCTTCATGACATTAACCTTGAACTTAGAGTTTGAGTTTAAATAAATCCTCTCTTTATACCAAAGGATATCATTTTTCCATTCAAACTTGGGTTCATGGTTAGAATTATTAATTATAGTGCTTGTTTCTAGGTCCTTGGCGTATTGGCTTTGCATTTCATCTAGCCATTCTGGAATTGTGACAGATATGGAGTAAGAGGTAATATCCTCATATTTTTTGGAGATTGCATCAGCGACTGCATTTTCCTTTCCCTTTTTGTGTATAGTTTCCATGTCGAAAGCACAATTTTTTCTATCCACTTCTGTTGCTCTATGGACAATGTTTTCTATTGAAGTAGGTATTGAAGGCTATTGTGGTCCATGCGGATCATGAATTTTCTCCCTAGGAGGTATTTTCACCACTTTTCCAATTCCTGCATAATTTCCAACATTTCCTTATAATATGTAGAATTCAATTGTTCTCGCTTGTTTAGTTTCCCGCTCTCAAATTCTATCAGGTGTTCATCTTGCATTAGTACTGCTCCCAAACCATAACCTAAAGCATCACATTCTATCACAAATGGTTTGGAGAAGTTTGGGGTAGCTAGTACATGTGTGGAGGACATAATTCCTTTCAAGGCTTCAAAACATGTTTCTGCTTCTTCACTCCATTGGAATGCATTATTTTTTAGAAGGTTGGATAAGGGTGTAGTTATGTGCGCATAATTACTGATGGATCTTCTCTAGTATCCAGTTAGCCCAAGGAATCCCCTTAACTTGGTGATGTTATTATTTTGGGCCCGTCTATGATTGATTTGATTTTTTCTAGATCTACCTTGACACCTTCTTTAGATATTACGTGACCAAGATAGCTCACTTCTTCCTTATCGAATGTGCATTTGGACATCTTGGTGTAGAACTGATTTTATTTTAAAATAGAGAGCACTTGTTCCAGGTGTGTGAGATGGTCCTTCCATATCTTACTGTATACAAGGATCTCATAAAAAAAACTGGTACAAACTTCCTTAGGAAGGGATGAAATAGGTTATTCATGGTTGCTTGAAATTTCGCTGGAGCGTTAGTTAGCCCAAAAGGCATTACCTTAAACTTGTAATCTCCTTCATGGGTTTGGAAAAGTGTCTTCGCCACATCTTCTAGCGTTACTTTGATTTGGTAAAATCCTGACCTTAAGTCTAATTTTGAAAAGTACCTTGTGCCATGTAGCTCGTCCAACATTTCATCGGTAAATGGAAGGAGAGTTTGTCTTTAATAGTTATCTTGTTTAGTCCTCTGTAATCGATGCATATCCTAAATGATCCATCCTTCTTCTGTACCAGTACTACTGGTGTAGCATAAGGACTTTGACTTTCTGTAATTACTCCACACTTCAGTAAATCATGGATTAATATTTCAATATCTGTCTTATGATGGTGTGGGTACCTATAGGGTTTAACATTGACAGAGCTTGATCTAGACTTGATTTCGATGACATGATTGATCTTCCTTTATGGTGGTAACTCCATGGGGAGAATAACTTTTTTGTGCTTTTGGATTAGTCCTTGGATCTCTGGTTGACTTAGTTTAACCACTTTTGGTGCTCCATTTCGAATTAGCTTCTCCATTTTGTGGGATGATACAATTTGTGTGCGAGGGGGTTGGAATCCATATAATTTGTATTTTTCCCCTTGCCACTTAAATTGTATAAAGTGTTCTTGGTGGTTTGCTGAGTAGGTACCTAGGGTTTGCAGCCACTAAATTCCTAATCTTGTATAGTCTTGTATTTGCAGCTTGACTTTGTGGCATTTTCCCACTTTTTCTATCTTATTTCCATCTGCAACCATTACCTTCATGTTGGGTACTGGATATATGAAAAGGTTAAGCCTCTTTGCAGCAATTATGTCTATGAAATTATAGGTACTTCCTTTGTCGAATAGGATGACAACATTGTTATTTTTTATATTCCCTTTAAGTTTCAATGTTTGTGGTTGGTGTATTCTCATTATGGTTGCAATTGATATCTTGGGTGTTTCTTCATCTTCTGAATCTGACGAAGGATTCTAGATGTCACTTATTTTTTCTATGTCAGATTCCTTGCTATCTGACTTGTCTTCCTCTTCTTCTTCACATTGATATAAGTTCTTGGTAGTCTCTTTTTTCAAACATCTGTGTCTTGGGTCCCACTTCTCTCTGCAATATTTACACTTTCCCTCTTTCATTCGTTGGAATTCTAAAGTGGGTTTGTTGTCACTTCTTAGATGTGGTGGTTGGTATTTGGTGTCATTTTTGGTATTTTGGACGGACCTTCGATCTTTGTCACGGTTCATGTTCCACAATTTTAATCGTTTCCTCAATGATTTTTGCCTTCCGTCTTTCCTTGTCCAAGGTTGATACATTTAGTATCTCTAGTTCATCTCTAATATATGGTTTTAGTCCGTACACATAAGTTTGTAGGAATTCACTGTCTGTGAGTTCCGTCACACGTGTCTCCAAGGATTCCCATTTGTCGGTGTATTCATTGACGTCACCTTTCTGCCACAGTCTCGTGAGTTTTGCAAATAATTAATTTTCTTTCAAATCTTCAAACCTCATAAAGAAATCATTTTTGAACGTGTTCCACTTGCTCTTAGTTTTCCATGTTGTAACCTTCCACCACATGTACTAGTTGTAATCCCGATATTCTAGTTGCATCGAGGCATATTTTATCATTTCTTCGTCAACTGTGATATTGTGTATGGAAAAAAATTCTTTTGCTTTGTTGATTCACAATACGCTCCTTTTTTTGTCGCCATTGAATTTTGACAATTCTAACTTGGGTTTCATTTGATATCCACTTATTTTTGGAGGAGAGAGCGATTGTTCATGATTTGGAGAGTGATCATGATCGAACTCTTCTTGTGGAATTTCCCTTCTGGGTATTGTCTTATGATGGATTGAACTTGAGGATGGTTGGTCCTCCTTTGACACCTTTCCAACTAATGTGGTAATTGTGTCTTCTAAATGTTGCTCAAGTCTACTTAATCTAAATTCAAACAGTACTGATATTTCCATTTTTACTCCTTCCATCTCCCAAGATACCACTTTGTTGACTTCTTTTTTGACAGTCTCTTATAATTCATTTTTGCCTTTGTGTAGCTTTGCTTCGAATTGGTTGAGTCTTAATTGTAATCCTTCGAGATGTTTAGAACCTTGGACTTGGTTAAGCTCTAATTTCACCATTCTTTATTTAGTTCATTCATCTTTGACATTTGTCTTGTGCAGGGAGAAATTCTTTTGTTTATGAAGAATGGTGAGATGTTTTTAAAAATAATAATTAATTATTATATTAATTATTATATAATAAAAATTTTATTTTATTATTTAATGTAATAATAAAAAATTGAAATATTATAAATATAATATATTTGAATATATCTAATATTATAATATTTATTTGTTGTTTTTTTTGCAGGTCGTGGGAAGATGGCGCGGTGAGGCAAGGTGGAGTGACAGCGCAGTGAGGATGGACGCGGTGACGAGGATGTGAAAATGAGAAGGATGTCGAGGATGGACATGCATATACTGCTGGCCGATGAAGGGAAGGTGCGAGAATGTGTAGGTGGGTGGTGGTGGAGGGTGACAACGGAGGGCAATGAAAGAAGGATGGGGAGTGCGGCGGTGGAGGGTGAGCGTGGAGGAATGGAGCAGCACGTGGGAGAGAATGCGTAGAACGGTGGAGAACATGGAGCAGATGGGTAAGTTGTGTGGTGGGGAAGAGAATGCGAAGTAGTGGAGCAGGTGAGGGAGGTAGTGCAGTGGGGAAGGCAGTGGTGGTGGATTCGAGTTGTGGAAGGTGCCGAGGAGCCGATGGATCTAATACCACTTGAAGCATAAAGAATTCTAAACCCACATGATTTGAATTTAAAAACCACAATGAAATGATATTATGATAGTTTTTTACAATAATGGAGAAGACTTTTTATAGGTCAAAACCCACCTCTTCGATGAAATGGTGCGACCCTACGTTAGTTTAACTAATTCTACATTTAATATCTAAAATGATGGCTCACAAATATTTAGATACATAACATATAGGCCTACATCTCGCATGAAAAAGGGTTGACTCTGTAGAAACTTCCTATGACGGATAGATGCGATAGATTGGAAAATTTGAGGGAAATGGAAGCAACGATGATGACAAGATGTGTTGATCACTGTGGCAAGATAATACCTTCCTAGTTAAGAGGGAATGTTGTTGTAATTGTAACTTCAGAAGATATTCTGACGTATATTACTATTGTATATTGTTATACCCCCACCAAGGATGTGTGTTCCTCCCTTGGCGATGTCATCATTGTGTATGGTCACTGAGGTAAACCCTTTGTTGTAAGTCAGGGAAACATTCCCCAGGTTAAATAAAGTAATTTAAATGTATTTATGAGTATTCTTAGGTAGGTCAACCACACAATTAACCTGGCCGACCTAGTGGTTGAGTTAACAACTCAATGGAATAATATAAATAGGGAGGCACCCTCCTCATCTGTTAGACACTTCACTTTCTCTCTCATGTGTGCCTTCGGAGAGAGAGGAAGAGGAGGGATAGAGAGTTGTTGCAGACATATTGTTCTTGGGTTATTCTAGCTTGTCATCTTATCTTTGTGACGGAACTATTTGGAGGAAATTTGCAGGGTTTTCTCCTTTATGGTTTCCCCGATGAAAATCTATGTGTCTTGTGTATCTTTGATGTATTGTTGTGCTTTTTATTCTTTTAGATAAATATCCTAAGTAAAATAACTTAGAAAAACTAACAATCAGAGGCTAACTTTCCACTCAGGTGAGGGTGAACTAAAGGTGGGACTCCCAGAACTCAAAGTGGGATCCTAAAATCTAGGGGTTGGTCTATGGAGATCCTAAACTCATGCGTGAGAGCGCATAAAGTGTCTTGTGGGCCCCAAATAACATCTGCATAGCACTAGGGTGTCTACAAAATTATCCTAAACTAGGAAACTGCTAAAATAACTAAGGTGGACAAGGGAGGATTATTGAATAATCCTAACTATTTTTGGGATTCTTTAACATGATGTCTACAATTAACCACTAAATATTGTTAATCTAGTATTGTTGTAATCACATTCAATATTGTATTTGATAATCAATAAACATCAACTTTGCAACAAATTAAAAAAATTATATGTTTTAGAAAACATACTTTATAAGGCACAAGTTATTGATTTTTAAGTCTAACTTGAATGATAGAAGATATGAAGTTGTTATCCTACTCAATTAGATTTGTTCTTCATTATGGTGCACTTTCGTCATCACTATCGTTGTCGTTATCGCTGCCAAATATGATAAGTTATATTTAAACTTAGATTTTGTTAAAAAAAGTAATGATTTAAAATGTAAATTTTTAATCTTAAAAATAGTGTATACCTTGGAAGAATTTAAAGATAAAATTTTAAATTAATCTATTTAAAATCTTCTCATTATCGTCATAATTTATATACGTACACATTTTTGCTTACTTTATTTTTTTAATATTTTAATAAGTAAACAATAATATATTTTTTATAAGTTCAATATATGTCATTTATGAAAATAGAACTTGAGAAAGATAATACTCCATCTTATAATCAACAAAATTAAAAAATATCATTTTGAATAAATTTTGTTATCCAAATTTTATTTAGTTTATATATAGTTTTTATTGAAGCCATGTATAAACTCAAGTCAAAATTTTAAATATTAATTTATATCTCTTAGACTTTTTAATGCTTCATGTTTTATAATAACTTTGATATTATTACATAGGCATGATTTATTAAACTTATAATGTCAAAATTACCAAAATAATATAAAATGAGATTACATCTAACATATTTTCTTTTGTTCTAAGTTTAGGAGTCTTGTTATTCCCTGCAGGGAATTATGTAGTCGCTTGGATTTTGGCAGTCATGCCATAGCTAACACATGTTTTTATGCTATGATTTTGTTTAAATATCAACAGGTTTTTATAATTTTTTGCACTGCATCTTCTTATTGTCGAAACATCTTTTTATTTTGGCTATACTGATATCTCTAACATATTCGGTGCATACAGTCAGGGTATATAACCTGAAGTTACACATCGCTCAAATTCGTCATTCTGAGAAGTTACACATTACCCCCACCATCTAACATATGTGGCACCTACTCCCAATTACACTATGATGTCATGGAAATCTGCATGCAACAACCATGCAACCTGTAATTAGAAACATAAATTAATCTCTGCATTGCTGCTCTGATAAGTTACAAGTTACACCCACCATCTAGTATATGTGACACCTACTCCCAATTACACTGCGATGTTGTGGAAATATGAATGCAACAACCATGCAACCTGTGATTAGCAACATAAATTAATCTATGAATCCTCATTCTTTTGGTCTTGGAATGGATCGCCGCTTTTATTGTTGCTCATGTGCTGGCAGAAAACTTTGAAATTGTTCTGAAATGCGCAGTCATTCTCAAAGCCTAGTTTGATCATCTAACGACTCTGTTTCTAGTGTTGAAGGTGCATGTAGGTTTGGGTCTTAGTGAAAGACGCTGAGAAGGCACTTAGTGCACTTCTTGGAAACTGGGGAGCACCTTTGGATATTTCCATTTATGTCATTGAGATCTTTATTCAATTTAGATCCGGTGGTTCGGAAACTGTTAGATCTGTGTTTTTCAGCTGCATAATCATTTTTCGTCTGAGAAGGACCTCCCAACCAGAGTTCTTGACAATATTCTTAAAAAATTGTCTGATTTGAGCAAAGCTGGATGAGCATTCTACAAGTGAAAAACGTTGTGTGCATGCTATCCTTTGGAACATGTAAGAAATTGGTTCAATATTTAAACTTAAACTTAGTTTCATGAACGTTGTGCTTTTAAATATCCATCTTTAAGGTTAGTGTTGCATTTTAAGTTTAGTGTTGTATGTTAATGTAGCATTCCTTTATCCTAATTAACTTAGGCAATTTCGCAACAGTTTTTTCACCTACCCATTAATCAAGGAAACATTCAAAATTGTGAGGTAGTCATTTAATCTGGTTAATGACTAGTAGTTTGGTTATTTGGTGGAATGTGTCTTGACTTGTTAGTAAAATGGATGTTTGTAGTAGCTGATGGCTTCATTAGTGTAAGCTAGTGGGATTGCGTAGCCTGCACACTAGTCCAGGTTTTATGGCTATAAATGGAAGAGAATGAGTGTTGTGTTCCTTGTTGTATCTACCCCTCGGACAAAAATAGGCAATAAATGTGATGAATATACCGAACCAATAAGTAGATGTCTTAACGAAGAAGCACAACGAAAATGGAGGAAGATGATGAAAGATATAGAAAACTCTGGTTCAGCTATTCCCATTATTCGTCTAGGGAGAAACGTAGGCCGTGACAATTAACTTGAGTTACTGCACAACACAACCTTATTGTTCTCCCTTTTTCAATTTTGTGGAAATCTTACGACTCAATATATCTGCGACGGAATTACTGCACAGAGTTACTATGCTGCGACAGAGTTCCTACAACTAAGTAACTGTGAAAATTTTTTCACCTCGACGCACTTTCACAAAGTTACTTTGACTTTGGCTTTGACTGGATTTTACTGCGACATGAATTAGGTTGCGACCAACTTTTTCTTCGACACAACAATTTTGTATTTCCTAGTCTAAAGACTTAGGAATATAGAAAACACTTTTCACTGTGGTAACCTAGGATTCACTGTGACACAACTATATTGTGACTCACTCACAATATCATATAAGAAAATAATAAACAAATTTTGTGTCGAACCTTTGCAGGTAAAAACTACAACTTTTACACAGTGAAATAATTATGGATTCTTGTGTCTTTCACTCACAGTAAATGTAAACAACATTCATTTAGGTAAATATGGAGAAGATATGCGGCTAACTAAAAAATTGCATTAAACCATAAACTATTGGATTTATATTTCTTGTGATGGCAAAACAAAAAAAACTTAAAGCCGTAAATAGAAACTTGGAATTTACCAGGGTGTTTCTCTTCAACAATTACAAAACACAAAAGCTTGAGCTTCAAACTCTTCAACGATTTTCTCTTCTTTTTGTATGCACTTCTCTTCTATGTCTGTCTCTCAGTATGCTTGTGCATCTATGCATATACAGATTTATAACCTTCTTCTTCATATAGAAAAATTCTGCTAACTAACTAACCTAACATAAAAGACTGTAATTACTATCTACCTAAAAACTTAGCTTCAGCAATTAAATTCAACTGGTTTAAATACAAGAGACGTGATCTCTTCATCCTGTCAAACTCTCTGGAATAGACTGACCTGCTACAGACTCTGACAGAGTCGGCTGATTTTCTATTTGGATCAACGAGTAATTAATATTTCCAACACTATCGCTTAATTATGAGAAGATCAAAATTTAAAACAAAATATTACAAAATATTTCGGAGTAGAAAACACGCTCTGTTTATGACAGAGTTCACTGTACAAAGCTTGTCATTCCTAAATAACTTCAGAGATACTGGAATGTATCCCTTGCCAATGGTTTTGTGAAGATGTCTTCAAGTTGATCTTCAGACCTGCAAAATTCTAAACAAATTTCTTTGTTGTTCACCAACTCTCTTATGAAATGATGTCTTGTGTCAATGTGTTTATTTTTCTTATGAAACACATGATTCTTCGACAGGAAATGGTTTTTGGTTATTGTTGGTTCTACGATAGGTCTTTTAACATTCTTCTCATCCAAACATCTTGACATGCAGCGCCTGTAGCTGCGACATACTCTGCTTTTGCTGAAGATAGAGTTTCTATGGGTTGTTTTTTTTAAGCCCATGAAATGAGACCTGTACCAAAATGAAATGTGTACCCAGATTTGATTTTCCTATCATATGTGTTGCCTCCATTGTGACTGTCAATATATCCAATGAGTTTAAAATTTTCTAAAGTTGAATACATTATGCCAAGATCTTTTGTACCACTTACATACCTCAGAATTCTTTTACCCCTTGCCAATGTGAGTCTTTTGGTGACTTCATGAATCTTGAGATCAGACTTACCCCATACATGATTTCTGGTCTTGTCATTGTTAAGTACATAAGGCTTCCAATAAGCCTTTTAAACAGCGTAGGATCTACAGTTGATCCATCATCATCTTTGCTCAATTTTAAAGCTGTTATTATTGGTGTTGGGGATGCCTTGAAATTTGACATATTAAATCTTTTTAAAAATGTGCTTGCATACTTGGATTGTGATATGAAAATACCACTTTCATATTGTTGAACTTCAATTCCCAGAAAGAACTTCATGAGCCCCAAATCAGTCATTTCAAATTCACTTTCCATGACTGTTCTAAATTCGTTTATGCCAAAATCACCAGTAAATATTAAATCATCCATATATAGGAAAACAATTAACATGTTACCTTGCTCATTCACTTTGCTGTACAACATCGGCTCACTTTCACTTCTATGAAATCCATTCTCAGTGAGATAGGAATCAATGCGACTGTACCAAACTCTCATAGCTTGTTTCAAACCATAGAGTGTCTTTTTCAGCTTGTACACTTTTTGCTCTTGTCCTGGAACTTCATAGCCTTGTGGTTGTTCCACATATAATTCTTCATCCAAATAACCATTCATAGATGCTGACTTAACATCCATTTGATAAACATGCCATTTGTTTTGTGCAATGATAGCCAAAACGGTTCTGATTGTATCCATGCATGCAATTGGTGCAAATGTTTCATTGAAATCTATGTTGAGATGCTGTGTGAACCTTATTTCTACCATTCTTGCCTTGTGCTTCTGCACATTCCCATCAATATCTTTCTTGGTTTTATAAATCCATTTAACACTGACTACATCTTTATCTTTTGGTACATCCACGAGCTCCCATGTTTGGATTTTCTCAATGCATTCTATTTCTTCATACATGGCTTGTGCCCATACTTCTTATTCAACATCTTCCTCAAATGATAGTAGATCATGTATTTGAGAAAACAATGCAAAGAGAGAGAATGAATTTGGTGTACCAGCTTCATATATCTCACGTAGAATTCTTGTCTTCACTAGATCTATTGATGTCAAACTACTTGATGGAGTCTGTTGTCCTCTTGGTGTGCTTGTCATTCTAGCTTGAGTTGCGACTTGTGTCGATATTCCTTGTGCTGAACCATGTTGCGGTGTTATGGGAATTGAAAGTGTTGCGACCGGTTTATTTTCTTATGGTGTTTGAACCACTTCCTCCGTCATGTCATCATGCTCAACATTCAACGCAATATTGACATTCTTCTCGACGGTTCCATCCCATGATTCATTCTCAACAAATTGAACGTTGTGACTAATAATTACTTTCCTTGTGACAGGGTCATAAAAATTGTATGCTTTTGTGTCTTCAGAATAGCCAACAAAAATACATTTTTTTTCCTTTGTTGTCTAATTTTTTTTCCAGCTCATCTGGCACATGAGCATATGCAACACATCCAAAAACTTTTAAATGAGAAACACTATGATTCATACCTGTCCATGCTTCTTGAGGAATTTTTTTCTTCATGCTCTTTGTTGGACATCGGTTCATAATGTATGCAGCAGTTACGACTGCTTCAACCCAATATTCATTTGGAAAATGCTTGGCTGCCATCATGCTGTGGGCCATCTCCATAATGGTTGTGTTCTTTCTTTCTGCGACACCATTATGCTGAGGTGTATACCGCATAGTGAATTGATTTTTTATTCCATGAGTTTTGCAAAAAATTAGAAATTAATTTGAAACATATTCATCGACTCTGTCTGTCCTTAGGATTTTGATGCGGTGACCACTCTGGTTCTCCACGAGTGCTTACTGAAAACAAATAAATGCATCAGATTTATGTTTCAAAATATATACCCATATTTTTCTTGAGTAGTCATCAATAAAAGTAAGAAAATAATTGCAGCCACCAATGGACGTTGTCTGCATTGGACCACAAATACCAAAGTGCACGATCTCAAGTGGTGTTCATGCTCTGTATGAATTTCCAACTGGAAAATCTTCTCTGTGTTTCTTTCCAAAGATGCATCCTTCACAAACTCTATCTAGTTTTTCGATCAATGGCGATCCTTTTACCATATTCTTTATGTGCAGCAACTTCATCCCACCAAAATTCAGATGTCCAAATCTGAAATTCCATAGCCAAGAATCATCCTGAACTTCTGTTTGAAATGTAGCTTGAATTTCAGCGCTATCATTTTCTTTCTTGTCACAGTAATTGACTTCTTTTCTACTTTTTTCTTTGAATGCAGCTCATGTAATGTCTGGAACTATCTTCAATGGAAACAAGCGATCGCTTGTCATTGGTACTTTTGCTATCAGCTGGTTTCTTAGACGTATATATTTAATAACACGGTGACGATCCTCCATGTAGACTCTGTAACCTTTCTATATCAGCTGACCAATACTCAACAAATTATGTTTCAAACCTTCTATATGGTAAACATCAGGCATATACTTATGCTCCCCCTGTTTGGTTAGAATACTAACAGTACCTTTTCCCAAAACAGTGACTTGGACATTATTTCCAAGTGTAACATCAGTTTGAACTAAATTATCTAGATTGGAAAATAAATTTAAATTAACAGTCATATGATTGATGCAGCCTGAATCTAAATACCATATGTCACATGTAATTTCTTGGATGGTGTTGCATTCAATTGGGGATGCGCATGCCATAAACGTTGCGCACGACGAAATGGTGGTGTTCGTCGACTGATTCTGGCTTTTCTTTCCTTGGTCATATTGCTTCTTCCTGCATTTATATGCATAACAACCAAATTTATTACAGTAGTGACATTGAATCTTTGATTTATCAAACCTGTTACCACTTGGTTGACTTGGGTTTTGATTCTATCCTCTACCAGCAACATCTGTAGGACTACTACTACATATTCTTCTTGATAAGTTTCTTCCTCTACCTATAGAATTATTTCTCCCCCTGCCTCCTCCATGGATTATAGATAATTGTGGTGCAAATGCACCTTCCAATGATGTCTTTGTTTTGTTGATTATGTGTTCATGATTGATGAGTGAAGCTTGCAGCTCATTAATGGTAAACACTATCATGTTTGTGTGTTCTTCCATGGTCACAACAAAGGATTCAAATCTTGGGGGAATACTTTTGAGAATTTTTTCAACCACTCTTTGATCTGTTATGGTTTCTCCATGAGATCTTAGTTGATTTATTAAGCTAACAACTATGGTATAAAATGAGTCTACTGACTCTGATTCTTTCATGGACAAAGATTCAAAATTTCTTCTCATAATTTGCAATTTGGAAGTCTTTACCTTGTCCAAACCTTGATAGGTTGTCCCCAATGTGTCCCATTCCTACTTAGCAGTATTTGTTGCTGCTACTCTTGGGAGTATGCTTTTATGCATGGCTTGATGTATGTTGAACAGAGTTTTTCCATCTTTCTTCCTATGTTCCCTCAGGACATCTTTTTATTATATGTCACTTGATCTGCTGGTTCAGCATAACCATTATGGACAATATCCCAAACATATTGACCTATGAACAAAGCCTTCATTATTAGAGACCAATATTCATAATTCTTTCCTGTAAAAATCGGAGTTTGTAAACTCAACATATTTGAATCGAAAGTAGAAGCCATTTTTAATTTTTAATTTTTAACTTTCCTTAGAAAATTATTTTTCCCCTTTTAGGACAATATTTCTTTCCTAAACTTGCTCTTATACCAAATCTAGGGAGAAAAGGAGGGGGCAACAATTAACTTGAGTTACTGCCCAACACAACCTTCTTGTTTTCCCTTTTTCACTATTGCAGAAATCTTGCGACTCAATATATCTACGAGAGAATTAATGCACAGAGTTACTGTTGCGACAGAGTTACTGCAATGCACTTTTCACCTTGACACACTTTCACAAACTTAATTTGACTTTGGCTTTTGCGACATGAATTAGGTTGCGACCAAGTTTTCCTTCCACACAACAATTTTATATTTCCTAGTCTAAAGACTTAGGAATATAAAAACACTTTTCATTGCAATAACCTAGGATTAACTAACACAACTATATTGCGACTCACTCACAATATCATATAAGAAAATAACTAGTATACCCCCAAAGCAGGGGAAATAAAACACGGAAGAGAACTTCAATATGTTTCAAAAATGAGAGAACGTTGTGTGTAGATAATATAAGTTTATGTGATGAAAGTAAGTCTAGGAAAATAAGTGAAGATAAGTACATCAAAACGAGTTTGCAAACTTTAGAAAGCAATATGTCCGAACTTTGAAAGCAATTTGGTTTGCATTTGGTTTAGAGATACGTAGATCTCTTCGGATCTTGCTCCAATCTTTTGAAAGCAACTCAACTAAAATGTGAGATTTTGTTACCAAAATACGGAAGCTTTGCTTTATTGCGTGAGGACTTATGTAAGAAAAGGTCTGGGAACGCTCCATTTGACGGAGAAAATGCAACCTAAACCCAAGTTCCAATTGCAACGAGCACCATTGGATTCCTTTTGAATTGAGGCTGGAGATCAAGATCAACTTGATCAAATACAACTAGAATTGGACTTGCTTGATAAACCGAGTAAATTAGGTGCTCTTCTATGGGTGCTAAAATTGGATACAAATCTGGGTATAGATTTGGAGCCATGGGATCCACATTCTTCGTAACTCAATCTTGATTTGGAACCTACTCTAGCTCAAGATCAACTCGATCAAATACAACTGAAATTGGATTTGCTTCATAAACTGAGTAAATTAGGTGCTCTATTATGGGTGCTAAAATTGGATATAAATCTTGGTATAGATTTGGAAACGTGGGATCCACATTCTTTGTAACTCAACCTTGATCTGGGAGTCTAGGATAGGCAGCTAGAGGTGATCAAACTCCACTTGGTGATGAGAAACGACCACTTAACTTGTGGTCGATGTAGGACACAAGTTAAGTGCCATGAACGAGTTATCTATTATTGTAATGTCTATGCCTCAACTACCTTTTATCACTTGCCTTCTTCTATTTAAAATCATTCTTCTTCTTAGGAATATAAAACACTTTTCATTGTGGTAACCTGGGATTAACTAACACAACTATATTGCGAATCACTCACAATATCATATAAGAAAATAATAAACAAAATTTGTGTCGAATCCCTGAGGGTAAAAACTAGAACTTTTACACAGTGAAATAATTATGGATTCTTTGTGTCTTTCACTCACACTAATTGCAAACAACATTCACTCGGGTAAATATGGAAAAGATATGTGGCTAACTAAAAACTTGCATTAAACCATAAACTATTGGATTTATATTTTTTGTGACGGCATAACAAACAAAACTTACAGCCGTAAATACAAACTTAGAATTTACCAAGATGTTTCTCTTCAACAATTACAAAACACATAATCTTTGGCTTCAAATTCTTCACTGAGTTTTTCTTAGATTCTTCTGTGCACTTCTATTCTATGTATGTCTCTCTGTATGCTTGTGCATATGTGCATATACAGTATTACAACCTTCTTCTTCATATAGAAAACTTATGCCCACTAATCCACCTAACATAAAATACTGTAATTACTATCTACCTAAAAACTTAGCTTCAGCAATTAAATTCAACTGGCTTATATACAAGAGACGTGATCTTGCTACAAACTGACTCTAACGGAGTTGGCTGATTTGCTATTTGGATTAGCCAGTAATTAATATTTCCAACACTTCACCATTTAAGGAATGAGGAACCACTTCATAAAGATATTGTTCTCGGGATTCTTGTTAGATTTAAGCAACTCAAACGGTGGAAAATTATTGTTAGGTAAAAAACTACAATTCTTTTTAAAATTATTGTTGCAAAGAACATTGCAATCCAAAAAAGTAAAACTCTACGCAGATTCAATAGCGGGTTGCATGAAAACAATATTTGTTGCGTATATAATGACGTATTAATGAAGTTGTTCCCATGAGTCCTGATGATGGCAGTTTTCAAACGACAGAAAAATTGGCAGGAATTTTTATGAACTTAATTTCGAGTGATTTGCAGTGCATTCCAATGCGTGCAACTGCAACCTAAAGGACACAAGAGAGATTCTTATAGACTACGGAGTGACACTTATCCAGTCTGAAAATATGTTCTTCATGGAAACATATGTGCTAGAATCTAAAAATGTGTTCGTTGATTTCAAAACAATAGTCAAAGAGATTGCAAGGTCACAAGCAGAAAAGTATTGTGGTTTGATGAGCAAAATCCAAAGACAACTGTTAACTAACATAAAAACATTGAAATTACATGAGAGCGAAGAGAAAAATACTTTAGGAATGGATTATGATGCTGCCCTGGTTGAGACAGAAAAATTCAAGCAGTGATTTGGAGCTACGATAGCCTCTTTTATTTCTTGTCCGTATGTGGTCCGTATACAGAGCTCTCTCTTGTTTTTTCAGCAATACTTATTAGTTTCAGGCAGCCGTCAATAGTTGTTACTTTCAAGCAACCATCAAAGACTATTACTTTTTAGCAGGTGCTAATATGTTTCAATTTATTTATGAAGGGATTATTTGGTGTTCTTTATGCTTCATTGTGCAGAAAATCATGTTAAAAGTGAAGTGAAATTGTGAAAAATGCAAATGGAAATCAATGGATAGGGTTTGGTTAAGCCAAGCATTTCATATGTTCATTTTTAATGTGTTAAAATATTTGAAAGGACGATTCAAACTTTCAAAAATGGAGATCCCTTAAATGGAACTTCTTATTACTGAATATTTAAAAATTACTAGATCTCTATATCATTGAATCTTTTAAAATTTCTATCTATCACTATCTTGGTTATTCCAAGGCAATCCTAACGTACATAACTTTTCTCATATTTAGTGGTGCAACACTAACATTATGTTTTTATCTTTATTGTTATCGTCGTGGAAAGCTCACTTCAAATTTCTCGGCCATTGCAATCTTTTGGAGAATGGGCAACACCAGTATACAATAATTTAAAATTATCTGAATTTGAATGGAAATTGGCTCTATAAGCTCAACATAATATGTCTCATTTTATTAATAATAATAATGAAAGTTATTGCTTGGATTTTAAATTAAAAATTATTGTTTTATTTTGTAAATATATATTGGTCGTATTTAATATGTTAACATTCAATTGTTTCAAAATTTTCAAAATAAATAAACTGTAGATGTATACACTAGAATCGCTTCACAGTGCTTCTTGTGTTGATATTATTCAATTGGCTCTATAATTTCAAATGAAGATGCTTTATTTTGTTAATAATAATGAAATCCATAGCTTGTTTAAATTGATTGTTTTATCCGATAAAGGAAACGATGATTAGAAGTAAGGAAACCTGGTTAACTTCGCTTAATCCTAAAAAAATATTATAGATATTGGGGAATATGAACACCATGTTGGAAAAAATAATTAGTTGCAGATCTGTTCCTGACTCTCAGCCGACTCTGTCAGAGTCTGTACCAATCAAGATCTTGTTGGTCGGTCTGACAAGAGGGAAGAGTACATGATTCAACAATGTAAACCAGTCAAATTTATTTCTGAAGCTAAGTTGTTAGGTAGATAGTTATTACAGTCTTTAATAGTGAGTCAGTCGACCCATGTAGAAGCAATCTTCATGTTTCCTATAAATAGATGAATCAAATTGTAAATTAGGTTAGAGACACAAGACAGACACAATAGAGAGACAGAGGAACTCAGGGTGAGAAAGAGAAGTTGAAGCTCAAGCTTCTATGTAAGTGATTCAGTCGAAGGGCCGAAGCTCTGTAAAAGGATCAGTCTGAGCCGACAAGTCTAGAACAACAAGTCTGGACCAACAAGTTTGTAATACTTTTTATTTCTGCATAAGTTATATATATGAAATAGTTTATGGTTGAATGTGTTTATTTGGTCGCACAATATTTCCAAATTTACTTGTGTAAATGTTTTTTACCATTACAGTTGAGTGAAAGAACAAGAACCCATAAATTTCTCACTGCGTGAAAGTTCTAGGGTTTTACGACACATTGGTCAACTCAAGTCTTCCTACATATTTGGGCATATGTTTTATAAGTTATTTGGATTTGTTAATATGTTTGTTTTACTTCATCTTACTCACGGGTGAAAAGCATTTGTAATTTCTTAAGTCTCTTAGACTAAGAAACATACTCTGTAGATTTCGACCAAAGTGAACCAACAAGGTCAGTTGAGTTAGCCGAATTGAGAGGTCAAAGAGGTCAACCGACTTGAGAGGTCAAAGAGGTCAACCGAGTTGAGAAGTTGAAGAGGTCAGCCGACTTGAGTGGTCGAAGAGTGAACCGACAAGTAAGTCGAAGTAAATCAGTCGGGTAGAAAGTCCGACCAAAGTTGATAGACTTGTCTAGTTGGGAGATAGACAAGTTTCACCTGACAAGTGAAAAAGAAAAAGAGGTTGGCGTGAAAATTCAAAATTAAATTTTTAATATTAACTGAGTGGTAAACTCAAGTTTAGTCGGATTGGTTTTGGCTAATTGGTATCAGAGCAAGGTTTATATCAGCCCAAGATTTAGGAAAGAAATCTTGTCTTAAAAGGTGTAAATTTATTTTTCTAAGGAAAGTTAATTAAAACAATTAAAAATGGATTCCACTTCTGGTTCATTGCAAACTCCAATTTTTACAGGAAAGAATTATGAATATTGTTCTTTAACAATGAAGGCTTTATTCAGAGGTCAAGATGTTTGGGAGATAGTCCAGCATGGTTATGCAAAACCAGCAAACATGATAACATATAACAATATCACACAGGCTAAGAAAGATGTGTTGAGAGAACAGAGGAAGAAAGATGGAAAAGCTCTGTTTTACATACATCAAGCTATGCATGAGAGCATACTCCCAAGAATAGCAGCAAAAAATAATGCTAAGAAAGCATGGGATACAATGGAGACTGCCTATCAAGGTTTGGATAAGGTAAAGACATCCAAGCTGCAGATTCTGAGAAGAGATTTTGAATCTCTGTCCATGAAAGATTCAGAGAATGTAGACACATTCTACACCAGAGTTGTTGGGTTGATAAACCAACTGAAATCTCATGGAGAAGCCATAGAAGACCAAAGGGTTGTTGAAAAAATTCTTAGAAGTCTTTCCCCAAGATTTGAAAACTTGGTTGTGACCTTAGAGGAACGCACAAACATGACGACATTTACCATTGATGAGTTGCAAGCTTCACTCATCAATCATGAACACAGACTCAACAGAACACATACATCATTGGAAGGTGCATTCACAGCACAGTCATCCATAAGCTGTGGTAGAGGCAGAGGGGGAAACAACTTCAGAGACAGAGGAAGAAGTTCTTCAAGAGGAGGACAAGGCAGAAGTCCTGTAAATGTCGGTGGCAGGGGAGAAAATCAGAACCCAAGTTATCCAAGTGGCTAGAGGTTTGATAAATAAAAAATCCAATGTCATTACTGTAAGAAATTTGGTCATTATGCATATGAATGCAGAAAGAAGCAATATGAAAAAGGAAGGCAAAGCCCAAATCAATCGACCAGCACCAGCACTTCAACAAGTGCAATGTTAATGGCATTGACATCTCCAGTCGAATGCAATGTTGTTCAAGAAAGTCCACATGACATATGGTACTTGGATTCAGGCTGCAGCAACCACATGATGGGTAACTTAAATTTGTTTTCCAGTCTAGACAATTCAGTTAAAACCGATGTTACACTTGGAAACAATGTCCAAGTTATTTTCTTAGGAAAAGGCACTGTTGATATTCTAACCAAACAAGGGGAGAGTAAGCATATCCCTGATTTCTATCATGTCAAAGGTCTGAAACATAATTTGCTAAGTATTGGACAGCTGATACAAAAAGGCTACAGAGTCTATATGGAAGATGATCACTGTGTGATCAAAGACAAGCGTCCAAGCGACCAGCTGATAGCAAAAGTGCCAATGACAAGCAATTGCTTGTTTCCATTGAGGATAGTTCTAACATGAAAGGGAAGACAAAAAAAGGAGGTGCATTCAAGGCAGAAAGTGAAGAAATAGTCGAGCTCCTCGACAAGAAAGAAAATTGCAGCGCTAATTTGCAAGCTGCATTTTAGACAGAAGTTCAGGATGAATCCTGGTTGTGGCATTTTAGATTTGGACATCTGAATTTTGGTGGGATGAAGCTACTACACACAAAGAATATGGTCAAAGTATTACCATTGATCGACAGACCAGAGAGGGTTTGTGAAGGCTGCATTCTTGGCAAGTAGCACAGAGAGAATTTTCTAGTTGGAAAGTCATATAGAGCATGCACACCACTTGAAATTGTGCACTCTGATATCTGTGGTCTAATGCAGACATCATCCATTGGTGGCTGCAAATATTTTATAACTTTTATTGATGACTACTCAAGAAAGACATGGGTATATTTCCTGAAACATAAATCTGATGCATTTGGTTATTTTCAACAATTTAAGGTACTCGTGGAGAACCTAAGCACTGACAGAGGAGGTGAATATGTTTCAAATGAATTTCTGAATTTTTGCAAAACCCATGGCATACAAAAACAATTCACTGGACGGTATACACCTCAGCAGAATGGTATTGCCGAAAGAAAGAACAGAACCATCATGGAGATTGCATGCAGCATGTTGGCAGCCAAGCATTTGCCAAATGAGTATTAGGGTGAAGCAGTCACAACTTCCGTATACATTATGAATCGATGTCCGACAAAGAGTGTGAAGAACAAAGTTCCCCAAGAAGCATGGACGGGTATGAATCATAGTGTTTCTCATTTAAAAGTTTTTGGTTGTGTTGCATATGCTCATGTTCCAGATGAGTTGAGAAGGAAGCTAGACAAGAAGGGACAAAAATGTATTTTTGTCATCTATTCTTAAGACACAAAAGCATACAAGTTGTATGATCATGTCACAAGGAAAGTGATAATTAGTCGGGATGTTCAATTTGTCGAGAACGAATCATGGGATGGAACTGTCGACATAAATGTCAACATTGTGTCGAATGTCGACAATGATGATATGGAAGAGGAAGTGGTTCAAGCACCACATGTAAGTCAACCGGTCAGAGCACCATCGACTCCCATGACACCATGACATGGTTTAGCACAAAGACCATCGACACAAGTAGCAGCTCAAGCTACATCGACAAGCACACCAAGAAGACAACAGACTCCATCAAGCATTTCGTCGAGGTCGACATCGATAGAACCGATGAAGACAAGAAGTCTGCGAGAGATATATGAAGTTGGTACACCAAATTCATTCTCTCTCTTTGCATTATTTTCCCCTAAATACGATCCACTAACATTTAAAGAAGTTATTGAAGAAGAAGTATGGGCACAAGCCATGGATGAAGAAATAGAATGCATTGAGAAAACCCAGACATTGGAACTGGTTGATGTACCAACAGACAAAGATGTAATCATTTTCAAATGGATTTATAAGACAAAGCAAGATGTTGATGGGAATGTGCAAAAGCACAAGGCAAGAATGGTAGCAAGAGGATTCACACAGCAACCTGGCATCGACTTCAATGAAACGTTTGCACCTGTTGCACGCATGGATACAGTCAGAATAGTTTTGGCCATTGCTGCACAAAACAAATGGCATGTTCATCAAATGGATGTCAAGTCGACATTCTTAAATGGCTATCTAGAAGAGGAAGTATATGTGGAACAGCCACAAGGGTATGAAGTTCTAGGTCAAGAGCATAAAGTGTATAGGCTGAAAAAGGCATTATATGGTTTGAAGCAAGCTCCTAGAGCTTGGTACAGTCGGATTGATTCCTATCTCACTGAAAATGGATTTCACAGAAGTGAAAGTGAACCGACTTTGTACACCAAAGTGGATGAGCAAGGTAAGTTATTCATTGTCTGCATGTATGTAGATGATTTAATATTTACTGATGATTTTGGTATAGTAGATTTTAAAGTAGTCATGGAAAGTGAATTTGAAATGACTAATCTGGGGCTTATGAATTTTTTTCTAGGCATTGAAGTTCAGCATTCTGGAAGTGTTATTTTTATATCACAGACAAAGTATGCAAGAAAAGTTTTAAAAAGATTTAATATGTCTAATTGCAAGACAACCCCAACACCAATAATAATAGGTTTAAAATTGGGCAATGATGATGAAGGATCCACTGTTGATCCTACGTTGTTCAAAAGGCTTGTTGGCACCCTTATGTACTTGACAGCGACAAGACCAGACATTATGTATGGAGTAAGTCTGGTCTCAAGGTTCATGGAGTCACCAAAAGATTCACATTGGCAAGCAGGTAAAAGAATTCTGAGGTATGTAAGTGGCACAAAAGACCTTGGTATTATGTATTCAACCTTAGAAAATTTTAAACTCATTGGCTACACTGACAGTGACAATGGAGGCAGCATAGATGACAAGAAAAGCACATCTGGGTACACATTTCATTTTGGTACAGGTGTTGTTTCATGGGCTTCAAAGAAACAACCCATTGTAACTTTGTCTTCAGCTGAAGCAGAGTATGTTGCAGTGACAAGTGCTGCATGTCAAGTTGTCTGGATGAGGAGAGTATTAAAATATTTGCCACAGAACCATCAAGAACCAACAACCATCTTCTGCGACAACAATTTAGCCATAGCATTATCCAAGAATCATGTGTTTCACAAGAGAACCAAACACATCGACACAAGGTTTCATTTCATAATAGAGTTGGTGAACGACAAGGAAATTTGTTTGGAATTTTGTAGGTCTGAAGACCAACTTGCAGACATATTTACGAAACCATTCGCAAAGGACACATTCTAGTATCTGCATAGTTATCTTGGAATGACAAGTTCTCCACAATGAACTCTGTCATAAACAGAGCATGTCTAAGCTCTGAAACATTTTGTAAATTTTGTTTTAAAAATCCCCATCTGCTCATAATTAAGGGGGGGTGTTGGAAAAAGTAATTACTCACAGATCCGTACCTGACTCTCAGCCGACTCTGTTAGAGTCTGTACCAATCAAGATCTTGTCGGTCAGTCTGACAAGAGGGAAGAGTACAAGATTCGGCAATGTAAACCGGTCGAATTTATTTCTGAAGCTAAGTTATTAGGTAGATAGTTATTACAGTCTTTAATGGTGAGTCAATTGACCCATGTAGAAGCAATCTTCAGGTTGCCTATAAATAGAAGAAGCAAATTGTAAATTAGGTTAGAGACACAAGACAGATACAATAGAGAGACAGAGGAACTCAGGGTGAGAAAGAGAAGTTGAAGCTCAAGCTTCTGTGTAAGCGATTCAGTCGAAGAGTCGAAGCTCTGTAAAAGGATCAATCTAAGTCAACAAGTCTGGACTGACAAGTTTGTAATACTTTGTTATTTCCGCATACGTTATATATATGAAATAGTTTATGGTTGAATGTGTTTATTTGGCCGAACAATATTTCCATATTTACTTATGTAAATGTCTTTTACCATTATAGTTGAGTGAAAGAACAAGAACCCATAAATTTCTCACCGCATGAAAGTTCCAGGGTTTTATGGCACATTGGTCGACTCAAGTCTTCCTACATATTTGGGCATATGTTTTATAAGTTATTTGGATTTGTTAATATGTCTATTTTACTTGATCTTACTCACGGGTGAAAATCATTTGTAATTTCTTAAGTCTCTTAGACTAAGAAACATACTCTGTAGATTTCGACCAAAGTGAACCGACAAGGTCGATTGAGTCAGCCCACTGAGGTCAGCTGACTTGAGAGGTCAAAGAGGTCAATCGACTTGAGAAGTCGAAGAGGTCAGCCGACTTGAGTGGTCGAAGAGTGAATCGACAAGTAAGTCAAAGTAAATCAGTCGGGTAGAAAGTTCGACCAAAGTTGATAGACTTGTCTAGTCGGGAGATAGACAAGTTTCACTCGACAAGTAAAAAAGAAAAAGAGGTCGACATGAAAAGTGAAAATTAATTTTTTAATATTAACTGAGCGGTAAACTCAAGTTTAGTCGGCTTGGTTTTGGCTAACACACCAACGAGTGGTCTTAAAAAAGTATTTAACTACAGTTAATATCTAGTGTGATTGCTAACTGCTTCTGTGACTGGATGGAGACGGTCTGACATATTATGTTTGTTTATTTTCTACCTATTTACTCATATTTGAGCAAGGCAATTGACGTGTAAGTATAAATTGCTACAATGAAAATCAACAATATTTAAATAAACTATATATTACATATATAGGTTTCAAATGATTCTCTTTCTAATTTGTGTCTACTTTTGCAGGTTTAAAGCCTGGTTGGAGGAATGTAAAAAGAAAAAATAACAAAATTCGAAGCGGTAGACATTGTCCAATGATTGACAGTGAAATGCAAACGATGTTTTCATGTAGACATTGTCCAATTGTAGCATTATTCACTTTGGCCAAGGACAACTCTATTCGTGGCATTTTAAATGCCAGTGGTAGATTATTTTTTCAAGTCACTCAGATTCCAAGAGCATTGGTCTTGCAAAAAGGTTGCTCTACGTTTCACAATCCTAAGGGCATGGAATATGTAGCATTGTTGTTACGCCTTGTTTATCTTACAATAATCTGTTATTTAAGTTAAAATGTTGATCTATCCAAATCCAATTTTAAAGTAGAAATTTATATAATATTGAAATAATGTAATTACTATTTTTGGTAGAATGGACAACTAAGATGGGGTTAGTACTCACAGGTCAAGGAGTCTAATCTTGTCTCCTATCACAATACCCTAGATGCAACCACCACACCTGCCACAATACCCTTGATGCAACCACCACACCCACCACAATAAAGAACATGTTATCCTGCATTTGACTCATATACACCCGAAAGACATGTAATCACCTATATAAAAATTAAATAACAACATTTTTTCCATATGAAAAAATTTCAATTAAAAAATCACATCTTACATACTCCCCAAACTTGATGTATGATCAAATTGTATCATCATAAAAACCAGCATTATCTTACATTCACCCTTCCCTCAAAGCCATAAGAATTAACACTTATTATTCATATATTATAATTTTGATTTCATTACTTAAATGCTAACTCTAAACTACTTCATTGTAATCATAAATATTATAGCTTTGATTGCATCTCTGAAGTGCGAGCTCCAAACCCCTGCATCTTAGCATAAATAAAATACAGTGTATGTTCATTTCGACATAAATAAAACAGAACAAATATCTTTAATTATCTTTTTAGCATAAATAAAACACAACGTATATTCATTTCAACATAAATAAAACAGAACAAATGTTTTCAATTATGGTGGCTATTTGATGTGCTAAAGAATTGACATAAGCCAAATTCAAATCAAGAGAGCACGAGCATTGAGAAACTAATTGTGTTTATCGTGATCCCCGTTTTGTTTCCCGTTTGTAATGGGAGACCTTCATCAATAATATTTTAGTTATTTTAGTTATTTAACTTTTCTTTTTTTGGGTTTGCTTAACCTCGTATTCCACAGAAACTTATAAGCTTATCACATGTGAATGAGAGTTATTTTGTTGTGTGGGCCTTAGGGGAACCTTTCACGCAGAGACGGCAAACGCAGTCATATCTATTATCATTGAATTTTAAATTATAAGTTCTTTGTGACATTGCTCTGGCCGCTTCAATGGCAATGAAGAAAATGAGATTGCCGGAAACATTAATGATTTAAAAAAAACAGTCTCGAGAATAAATAGTGTCATGCCCAACATCAAATGAAGTTCGAGAGCTTTAAACCGTACTACTGTCAAACAAACGCCATGTTATTCCATTCATAGGCTCTGCCCTTATCCTATTATTTTGAATTACGTTAGTGATTTGAAAAGGCTATGGAATTTGCAAGGAATATACGCTAATTAATGCATCCTGCATTACCAAAACTCAAATTTATGATCAGTTTACCATCAATACCTCTGTTAGCTTCCTTCTATATCAGTTTCTTTGAATTTAAGATGCAACACTATACTTCAACAAACAGCCAAAGCATTACAATAGTGTCATGCCCAACATCAAATGAAGTTCGAGAGCTTTAAACTGTACTACTGTCAAACAAAACAGTCTCGAGAATAAATAGTGTCATGCCCAACATCAAATGAAGTTCGAGAGCTTTAAACTGTACTACTGTCAAACAAACGCCATGTTATTCCATTCATAGGCTCTGCCCTTATCCTATCATTTTGAATTACGTTAGTGATTTGAAAAGGCTATGGAATTTGCATTTCCGTTTTCTCTATGTGCTCTGTTCTCCTCTGCAAGGAATATACGCTAATTAATGCATCCTGCATTACCAAAACTCAAATTTATGATCAGTTTACCATCAATACCTCTGTTAGCTTCCTTCTATATCAGTTCTTTGAATTTAAGATGCAACACTATACCTCAACAAACAGCCAAAGCATTACAATTTTAATTCAACAAACAGCCAAAGCATTACAATTTTAATTCAACAAAAATCCAATGCTGCAGTTGGGTATATGTATGTGGTTTCATACTTTGGGTATATGTATGTGGTTTCATACTTTGGGTGTATGTATGTTGTAATTGGATCTTGCAAACGCTAGCGTTAGCGTCAATCTTTTTATTTGAATCCACTTTCACAATTTTGGTATAAATTCGCAGCTATGTATTGAATCGTGTACCATCAAAAACCCATGAATTAAGATGAAGTTGATTGGAATATTACAGATTATATTCCATAGAGGGAAGCAACCTTCCATGGAGTTCATGTACTTAATGCTTTGACACACATGCTTCCAAATTCTTAAAACAAAGAATATGTATAATAGGAATTGACAAATCAGAAGATTCATGCAAATTGAAAATGCGTGAAGTGGAATATCACATATTCTACAGAGGCCAGCAGCCTTCCATGGAGTTCTACTTCACCATTTGCACGCAGAGTCCCACTCCAAAATCTCAGAACAAAGCAAATATGCATAATAATAGGCATTCACAAATCAGAAGTTGATTTAACATAAAGTAAGTTGTACAAAAAATGTTACTACTTCTTTTATTGAAACACATATAACAAGAATGACATGATCTGCCTCCAAACTAAACTGAAAGGCCTTTACGATTACAGACTCCAATTGATACGGCGCTGGGCGCCTTATTTACGCATCATATTTTATTAGCCCCCACATAGCTGAACTGCCGGGGCCCTGAATATCAGGATGTTGCATCTTTTATAACTTCACTAGAACACTTTTAATAATACGGCGGAGAAGGAGATGGGATGGCTGTGGTGGAGACTTTTAGTAGTAGGGTGGAGGAGGAGATGGGGATGGAGGGGGTGGGGACTTGTAGTAGTATGGCGGAGGAGGGGATGGAGACGGCGGAGGCGGCGACTTGTAGTAGTATGGCGGAGGAGGGGATGGAGACGGCGGAGGCGGCGACTTGTAGTAGTATGGCGGAGGAGGGGATGGAGACGGCGGAGGCGGCGACTTGTAGTAGTATGGCGGAGGAGGGGATGGAGACGGCGGAGGCGGCGACTTGTAGTAGTATGGCGGAGGAGGGGATGGAGACGGCGGAGGCGGCGACTTGTAGTAGTATGGCGGAGGAGGGGATGGAGACGGCGGAGGCGGCGACTTGTAGTAGTATGGCGGAGGAGGGGATGGAGACGGCGGAGGCGGCGACTTGTAGTAGTATGGCGGAGGAGGGGATGGAGACGGCGGAGGCGGCGACTTGTAGTAGTATGGCGGAGGAGGGGATGGAGACGGCGGAGGCGGCGACTTGTAGTAGTATGGCGGAGGAGGGGATGGAGACGGCGGAGGCGGCGACTTGTAGTAGTATGGCGGAGGAGGGGATGGAGACGGCGGAGGCGGCGACTTGTAGTAGTATGGCGGAGGAGGGGATGGAGATGGGGGAGGCGGAGATTTGTAATAGTAAGGTTGAGGCGGAGATGAATAGTGATATTCGTCGGCATTAGCGTTCAGAGCCATGATGGCAAGAAGCACTGGTAGTAATGATGCAATGATTCGGGAGGGCAAGAGGCCTCCTCCCCAGTGAAAATTCACCATGGCTTCCTGCCTTTCTTCCTTCCCTCCGAATGCAGAAGGATAACCGTCGCTTACCTCTGTTCGTGGAAGCCGGAGGACTAGATGGTGGAGGAGCAATATATATCCTCTATGAAACTGAGACACGAAACAAAGCCCGCACTCTCTGAGCTTTATAGAATGCATTTCTCTAGCAAATGCATTTACCCACATTAATTTTGAAGTCGACTAATTACTGCATTCTAGAAATGGTTCTTGGCCTTGATCACACAGCGACTTTTTCTACATAGTAGTTAATAACAGCGACATGCCTATTCATGCAAATAATGTAACAGGGATGACCAGTTCTCTAAGTTTGATTCAATCTGTTGGCACGGAAGCAACCGCTGAAGGTTGCGTGTCAGTGGTGACCGAGTAAGAGAGCCGCCGGCCGGCTGGCCGAGTCAGTGGGCAGGCTTCCTAGAACGTCGACGTGGCCATTTTCAAACTGTGAAGAATACGTCGTTCGAATCGTCACCCATTAGTGTTGTGAAAACCTTAGTACAAGCAGCAGTCATTTAGAGCAGTACAGGTCTTTCATTGTTGCGGATTCCTTCATTAACCGTTGTGGCTTAGCGTTCTTGTTTATAAAATTATTCTTGAAGTAATCGTATACAGCTGAAGCTCATGGAAGTGCTCGACAAAGTGTTTGGTCTGGGCTGAGCATCAAACTGGAAGAAAAATAAGAAATAAAAAGTTGTTTGGTTTTGGCTGAAAATCTATGAAAAATTAGATATAGATTATCTGTGACGTACCATGTGACTTTCTTTGCGGGTTCTCCTCGTTCATAGTTGACCTATTCGTTGTGGTAGCGAGTATACTCGGGGTCGTCGACATGATAAAATATATATTCTATTATTACCAAACTCAGTCTAATTTACTTACTTACTATGTCGTTGGCAGTAGGCAGGCTTCCTAGTATTATGAACGTGGAATAGTTTGGATTGTCAAATCTATAAAGGCGGCCGACAAAGATTTGAGGCCTTTTATATTAAGGTCGGTGCCACGTAGAGTGCAACATAATAACCTTGGTCAGCAGATATCGTCGATCTTCTTGCACATCGTTGATTTGAAATAATTTTTATGGTGTTGCTAGATTTGAAAGTGTTAGATTTAGAGAGGTTAGCATATTGATTTTGAATATCACTATTAATTAATATTAATAATAATTCATTTTAAAAATATAATTAAAAACATTAATATTGTTCAATGGTTAAAACTTATTTTACTTTGTGTCTTCTAGCTTCTCCCTTCTCCCGGTAAGTGTGGCAGGGTCGTAGGATATTCTCATCTAATCAATGGCCTTTCTGCACTTGCCTCAAGAGAAGCAAAAATTACCATGAGATTTGTAGCTTCTTGTTTTTCCTCGAGGGTCAACCAATGGTCTTCCCCCACTTGCCTGTTGGATGAGAACATCAACATCCTAGGACCCTTATTATATATACTTTTATTGTGAGAGCAATTTGTTTTTCTTAAATTGTTCACATAAAATTTAAAAACAAATATTTTTTTGAAGACAAATATATACATCAAATTGGTGTCTTTCTTGGTCGTGACTTTAAAAATAGATTACTACTATTATTATTATGCAAGGGATGGCAAGGTTTCACCCCCTATAAGTTGGGCTTATGGGCTTAACCACTATTTTCTAATACTATGATTGAGTGTTAATTAAACCCTCAATCAATGCATTTAGAGGTTTAGAAACAAAAAAACCACAAATAAAAACCCTTGCAAAAACCATAAACCCAATAGTTTGCACATGCAAACAATTGAAAAAAACACATGAACCAACTCATACTTGGTTCTTTTGTCATTGTGGAAAAGACACTTAGAAGAATGAGACAAAGACATGCAAAATTGGGAAAACAAAGGCAAGAAAATGTTAATCAATCCACTGTTTAACTCTGGAGAGTCTTTAAGGGATCTAGATAAGAACAATATTAATAATTCTTCATGTATTTGGATTCCTTGAAACCATCAAGCATTCCAAGAAATCAACTTCAAACCTTAATTCAAGCAATGTAACTAACCAACTTAATTCATCTTTATTGAGATCACAAAACAAATTATATTCTAAACCAGAATTGTTGGGTAGGCATCTAAATTTTATTTCTCTCAATCATTTGTCATTTGAAACATTGAACTGTTTTCCTAAGGATCTTGAAATCCTTATAGACCAAGTATGAATAAACCATTATAAGAAAAACACAGTGCCCTAAGATGTTAAAGCTAAAATATAGTGTTTCTTTAAGGTTTCTTAAGCCACCCAACTCTTGTTTATCTATGACTCATTATTATTCGAAATCGAATTGCTTATCTGCATTTAAGGAAGGTATCTTAGTTGCCAAAACCTATGATTATCACAAATGTGAATTTAATAGGTTATGAGAGGTAGATAGTTGTTTAGCGTTGGGATATGCCCTTAATTCCATTCATTATACTTGGCTCTATTTTACCTTAACTAGACATCATCAGGGGACTTCACCACCTATTATAAGAAATTTTGGAAGGCCTAGTTACATTTTATGGGAAGATTGTTAAGTTTCATAGGAAAATTAATAAACTTGCACACTATAGTCATCATCTAACGATGAAATCAAACACCATCTTGTCCTTAACCCAACTCATTTAACCAAATCATACACCAAGACAATTATAGGAATCTACAAATATTCCTCATTTTCAGGGGCATTCCCTAGTGACCCACCCAAACCATCACCCATATGTTCTTTAGCAATCTACACCATCTTAGTAACATATGGGGAACCTTCATCCTCATTACTTGTGTCAAGAGACAAGATTTTGATATGGATATTGTTTAAGCCGATGCATGGAAAGGGTGAACAAAATGGTCCAAGTGCTTGTGTGAAATGAACATTATGAGGTACCAAATAAGTCATGATGTAGAGAGATTCAAATCATTTTTTAAAGTAGTTGATGGGTGCAAATTGTATTTCGTCCATGAAGGTTATTAATAAGAAAGGTTGGTGCATACGTAAGAGATATGATGTGAAAAACGAAGCTCAAATTTTCAAGATAGTTTGAAACACATGGCTAATAGAAAATTTGAACTTGATCTTCATGGTGTAGCTTTATTTTTCAAGATACTTTCAAACACATGCTTATTAGAAAAAATTAACTTGATCTTCAGGATGTAGGTTCTTTTGGAATGCTAGTCTTAGTGATATGAATAGATCCATGCTTTGATGTTGTGAAACTATACCTAGCAAAAGGGATTTACACATTGTTCAAAGAAAATACATGGTTGACATATTTGGAATTAAGAAAGAGCATAATTTTTGGTTGACTGTTTGAGTACTTTGCTTGGTATAGGAATCTCGTCAAACACTTTGGAAAAACACAATTTTAATACTGATGTAGAAGTTATATCCAAATAAAATTTGTTTGAGTTTTTTTCTTGCTTGTGATTTATCAATGATGTTTCTAGTTCACATGTATACCATTGTTTACCAATATTAAGTGCCCCAAATTGAATTTATATTGCATAAAAAACCATTAAATAACTCACAAAACAAAGAGTATAATTGATGTTTCTAACAACTATTATGTTATGCAAAATAAGATCAAATAACTCAAACTTACAAATTATTTTAGATCTGAAACTAAAGGGGGGATTGTTGAGCCCAAGTTGAAACGTATGTATTCTCGTTTTTCCATCCTTGGTTAGCTAGGGATAATTATAGAAAAAAACTACTATTAGACCATCATACCACCTAATTTCATGGTCACATACACCTATGACACATTTTCATTTGTTTTGTACTTATGTCATATGGTCCAAACCTTGGTTATGTTGGTCTAGAAAGGTATTTGGGGGTTTTGGACTCATTAATGCACTCAACCGCCAACATTTTATCATTCAGGAGACTCATGCACCATCATTTATGACAGCTCAGTCCTTAGGACACTCCCACTCCTTAAAATAGGGAACTGGTTTGACCAGAGGCACCCATGCATCGTATTTGAGTGTTTGTTTCTATTTTGGACCATGTATTGCTTCCTAGAGCCACTCCCACTCACCCATGCACTCCAACACTCCTATCCTACCCTCATTTATTTCCTACCATGATTCATCGATGTTCACATGGTCATTTGTGACCGTTTTAGGTGATTTGAGAGCTCATTGGTCCACCTAGGGGGGTTTGAGGTCTAATCTAATCCTGCCACATGTATGCCTCCAATTTACCTCTAGAGGCTAAAAAATTTCAGCTATTGTATTATAAACATGTTCCATACATATTTTCATTTTGGACAATAATAGAAAGTTAATTTATTGGCACTATTCCTATGTGTTAATTTTGGTCTTTTCACTGTTTTTCTACATAGTTTTGAAAATATTTAGTTGTGAGTATTGCATTAGCTCTTAGATATTGATGTGAATCAGATTTTCAAATGATATCATATCTATTTGTAGTTGCAAGTTGAATTCATATATTTTGAGTTGCAAATAAGGGCCTCCTCTAGAAAAATTTGAGTGTTTGCATTGCAGATAGTTCCGGTGTATTTGTCACTTAGTGCAAAAGCAGAAATGGAGTAGAGTCATGTCTTTCTTAACGCATTGAATTATTTTTAATGGAAGACCGAAATGTTGATCCAATTAAGTTAAAAATGATTCTACAATCTACTCATGGGGAATGAGAATGATCCCAACTCGGCTATGGAAAAATCCAATTATTTCAACAGATTGGATGAGGCATTCAGGAAGATTTGTCTCTATATTTTGAGGGATCTTCTATTCCATGTATAAATTATTACTACACCCAATAAATTTTGGCTCAAGCCCGAGTCACTATCTAGGAATATTGATGAAATGAGAGGAAACCAACTTGAAAATGAGTTGATCACATTGAGCACAACTCACTTTGAGACAATCCGAGATTTATTCACAAAGTTCAAATACTTGGTACTCCATCTGAAATAGTGTGGAATCAAGAAGAAAGAGGAGCAATTGATCTTGTCCATTCTTTCAAAGCTAGGCCTTGAGTATTTAGTGTTTGTCTCCACATTCCACTCAGCAAAGCTGATGGTTCAAAATTGGAGAATTCCTACCCTGGTAGACTTCATGGACTCTTTGACTTAGGAAAAAGTAAAATTGGTGCAAATGGGTACCATCAAATCGACCAAGGATCAAACCCATGTTGCAGGTGTTTCGAATGAAGCCATAGGTAAGAAAAAATACAAATATTTGAAGCACCAAGAGAAGAATAAACAAGAGAAGCCCAAATCTTCATATGGGGGTTTGAATCCTAGAAAGGACAAAAAGAAGAAGAAGCAAGAGAAGAAAAAATGTACTTAATTTCACAAAGGTTGGAATCCAGGGAGTGCATGCATGAATAAAACCATTGACATGATGGAACAACTCCTTGAGAAGAACAACATTCCCCTGCTAAAAGGCGCAAGGAAGAAAGAGGGGGGTTCAAGCTCAGAGAACAAGGATAGATCCCATGCACTAGTTGTTGGATCTTCTGGATGTTCCTCCTTCATCATAGATTAAGGTTCCTCAAGGCACATCACTTCCATAAAATACTCCTTCTCATCCCTACATCCTTACAGTGGTCCATCCATCCTCATGGGAGATGAATTTGAGATCCCAGCCAAATGGATTGGCAATATCGACCTTGATAATGGGTACTTCAACAATTTGTTGTATGTGCCGGATCTTGCAGCCAACCTACTCTCTGTATATCAAACGACACACACAGGTACAACCAAGAGAGTAACATTTACTCAAGAAGATGTGGAAATATAAAAAATTTCTACAGGTCAAGTTGTTGTCATGGGTATTGCAGATCATGAGTCAAGGATGCATAAGTTCTCTCACTTTATTCCTTAATCCCAAGGGAATGTGCTCTTGTCACATGCCAATGCGAACAACAATACATGGAACAAGAGGTTTTCACACCTCAACTAAAATTATCTTCAAGTATTGAGCAAAGAAAACATGGTTGAAGGGATTCCAAGAATAAAGTTTTCCAAAGGCACATTCAAGGGATGCATAGTTGGGAAACATGCAGAGTGCAAATATGACAAGGAAAAGGAAATAAGGTTTGTCCAACTGCTTGATTTGATCCATTCAGATCTAATAGGACCTGTTCTGTTATACCAAAATCCTATCACCATCATGTGATAAGACCTTTGACATACCTACTTGCCCTGAATCCCAGCTTCTGGAGTGGAAACTAAATGGTTTTTCATCAATCTTACATGAAAATTCCCACCACCACGCATACCCCTTTATCTAGGAGTGGTACCCTTGTTCGCACCTCCCATACTCTATTGCCCATAAACGGTGCCACGGCTTATGGCCCTTAGTCCATAAGCGGTTATTACTAGAACCGCTCTGTCACTGAAGGAAAAACGCGGTACCCCAGGTAAAAAGGGAAAAAGAGAAGCTTCTTGAGGTTTCTAGATGATAAGCCTCGAGATATCCCTTATCCCTACTATACTGGGTCAGTTGAACTCGAGATCCCCCATCCTAGGATCTTGGAGGCCACCTCACCCACAAATCTCTCAACCTACCCTATCCATCTAGCCTTATAAATACAAGCTTTTGGCCATGGTTGAGGGAGAGAACATTGAAGGTATTGTTATTATGTTGGATTGATTCTTGGCCCAAGATCATTTGGAGAGAGCATAGAGAGCTAGAGTCGGAGCTTTTGGGGATGAAGAACTGGTTTCATGGAGATGCATGTCAACACTAAGGCTTGGTTGTAAACTTCTTCATATTTCTAATGCAAGTTGATTTATGTCCCACATATGATGTTGTTGTTGTGATTTCACATATATATGTTGCTAGATTCCTTGGTCACAAGCATAGATTAGTAGATCATATTCTGGTTGCTTTGATTCGTTTCGTGTTGAGTTTTTTTGCAGGTACACAGGTGAACTCTCAAAGCCTTGTATTCCAGATATCTACAGCATCTAGGGAGAGTCTTCAACCTCTATCCTCTATTTGTTCTAGATCTGAACCATTCAGACCAGTGGAACACCTTGTTGTCCGCAAGAGGTGGAATATTCTAGCTAACAAATCTGGCGACTCCACTAAGGAATTAGTGTATCAGTTGTTCTGATCTTCCTCAGTCTGCAACTCTTGTCTGATTCCAGGCTCCGTTTTCTTCGACTCTTTTCAGTTAGATCTACTTTCTGACTTGCATTATTTGGGTTTGAAATTTCTAGATCTGTTCAGATCTGAGTCATTTCGGTCTTTTATGCTCTATTTCCATACTCAATTGAATAGTATTTGCCCTGGTTTGGTATTTTTCTGACTTGATCTATCGTTCTCTTTGTTTTTTGGATTTTTACAGGGAACTGCACATGTTCTGTTGGCAAGGAGCGGTGCCACCACCTGAGTCTAGTTAGCCATACGCGGTGCCACCGCCTGAATCTAGTGAGCAAGAAGCGGTTCTGCCTCAAAACTGCCTGTCAGCAGCGTCATCTACGCGGTGCCAGGTAAGGCCTGTTCCAGACTCTGTATTTTGATTTTTTGTGTGTTTTTGGCTTACTTTTTGATAAAAATGAAGTGTACTTTTGAAAAAAAAATGAATTGTGTATTCTGTAGTTGCTTTGATTGTTGTATTCTTTCTGCATTCAAAGAGAGTTTTTGTTTCTTGCATTGGAATTTACATTCTTTTCTTTTCTTGAACATCTTGCTCTTTTCTGTAGATATCATTCATTGGAATTGGAAAATAGACATTTCATTTTCGTGAGTAGGTTTTTGGTTTGTTTTGGACTTAGGATGCGTGAGTGATCCATGTTGTTTTGAGTCTTTCTTTTTATTGGGTGATTCTTGTTTCCTTTTGCATGCTGATTTTTTCAATGCTTGGTAGGAAAGATTGGTTCTTCATTTCCTTGTCTGTTTCAAAGAGAAGTTTTATTCTTCTCTCTCTTTTGCTTTATTCGCAAGCTTGTTGAACGATTTTTTTCTTGTTTTGTGCATGATTGTTTGAAATTCTAGATCTTACCTTCATCAAGAAGAAATATATGTTTTCAACTTTGCGTGCATTAGAGTTAGATTTGTTTGGAAACATTAGTGAAATCATCTTTCCATTAAGTTTTTATGCATTTTTTTCAAGCATGAAAAGATAGGAAACATTTCTGGTTTATTTATGTTAAATGTTGTCTAGATCTCTTTTTTATTTGCTTTGAAGATTGTTTGGGGTGCATTGATATTTCACTTTTCGTTTGAAAAGATAGAATTGCATTTGCATTTGGGTATGCATTTTTGGGAAGAAAAGTAAATCTCTCTCCCTCTCTTAGGTAGAATTTCATTGAAGAGGAAAACTTGCATTATCATATAGATCAGTGTGCATCTTCTTTAAATTCAAGTTTTCACTCCATGGTTCCACCTAAACGCACAAGATAAAATTAACAGTAGTACTAGGTTAAAACTTTTAGCAATTTGAGTGATAAGTTAGAGATGTGTTCGGGCATCGTTAAGCGTAGTAGATGTCATTACTTGTCCGCATTACATCCCGGGACTCACGCGGTTCTTCCACGTATCGTCAGTATATCGAATAGCCTTTCATGTACCCTTGAGGTATATCAAAAGGTACTTCACGTAGTCGATTGTATATCGGAAGGCCCCTTGTGAACGGTTATGCATTAGACAGCACTACTACCAATTTGAGCTCCCTCGTACCTTGCGTATATCGAGAGACCCTTTTAGGAATCCTCAAACCATCTAAGTTATCTTTTTGGCCTGTCCTGTGAGGTTCCTGACTCTTATCCACTCCTTTCACATGTTTGCTTATTGCTTTTAGTTTGAGTAGTAATTTCTTGTGCGTGGTAGTTAGGGGGTTATTAGAAAGTTTAGAGATGGCATCCTCATCTGGGACTACCACTCAAGGTGTACCTTTTGTATTCCCTCCAAGTGAAGGTATTGGTTCTCCCTTTATTGCCACTCTAAATCTTCCTAGATTAACTATAGGATTACTGATCTGGCTGTTTAATCCGGTAATTCCTATTACACCTAATGTCTCAAATGTCACCTCTCCTCCAGGAGAGGATCGACCTCAACCTAATCCTACTCCTTCTTTGCCGGTTGTGGCTTCATCTCTTTCTTCTTCTTCGCTTGACCAAAGCTCTATGGTTATTAGTCATGTGGATAAGAAGAAGAAGAAATGGAAGAGTAAAAAGAAGAAGGATAAGAAAGAGAAAAAACAACAACCATCTGTTCTTAATGGTGCCTGTCCTAAGAGAACACTCGGAAAACCCAAGTTCCCTTGTAAGCTTTGCAAGGGGGACCACCTTCTTAAGGAGTGTCCTGGTCTCTCCCGTGTACAAGAAGAGTGGTCTAAAAGGAACAAACCATCTGTGTCATCAACCTCTGATCATCATATTGATGATACTCCCTCAACCAGTGACCCATTGGTAAAAGATCGTAAGGGTAAAGTCTTGTATCCTTGTTTGATATGCAAGGCCATGCATCATAATTTTCTTTGTCCAAGCATGGATGAAGCTTCGCATTGGCTGGAAAATATTACTGATCATCAACAGGTGATTCCAACAAGTGATAGTAAGTTATCCCTCGATCCCCCACTGGTTGACGAAGTGGTCGATTCGGATTTATCTCTGGTTGATCCCACTCTTCTTTTGAAGAGTGAAGTTAAAGCGGTTGAGTCGACATCATCTCCACTTGATCCCACTCTTTTATCCGAGAGTGTTAAGACTGAAGTAGTCTCTTTGAATAAATCTTTGTCTTGTTCTTCTCTTCCAGTAGAGAATGAACCAAAACCTGCTAAAGTTTTTATGCTTTGTTCTGATTGTTCTCGACAAGAGGAAATTTTGTCTGTTTCGACAGAATCCTCTTCGAGTAGTGAGGTCATTTCCTTTGACTGGAGTAACCTAATAGAGCCTCGTCTTCATTCGAGTGTTCCTTCCCAAATAGTTGTGAATGTTACTGCTAGGCGGATACTTCGCACTATTGTTGACGAAGGGGCTTCTGTTAGTATTCTATCCTCAACTGCTTGGCAAGATTTAGGTTCTCCTCAGCTTGTGCCAGCCACCAATCATATACTAGCTTTTAATCGTAGACCTACTGCACCTTTAGGGACCCTTCCTTATTTGCCTATTACATTAGGAGGGAAAACTATCTGTATTGATGTTATGGTGGTCCAAGGTCCTTTAGATTTCAATCTGCTCCTTGGACGTGATTATGTTTACGCCATGAAGGCTGTTGTGTCCACACTCTTTAGAGTTATGCATTTTTCCCATGATGGGAAGATTGTGACCATTGATCAGCTTTCTTTTGTTACACCTGACCATTGCATCAATCCTAGTAATCAGACTGCCCTGAATGTGCCGCATGTTCTTGTGGTTCCTTCCCCCTCTCCTAGTTAGCTTCTTCCCATCATAAGTAAACTGGGGGACATGGCTCTAGTCTATGGACATCATAATGGAGCTAAGCCACTAGCTTTTATGAAATGGGGGAAACCTACCAACCTTTGGATATTATGTTGCATAGGAGCAGGTTTTAGAGCATAGTTTACCCTGTGGTTTCAAGCTCGTTAAAAAATAAAACCACTCCTTAAGCATAGTTTACCCTTTTGGTTTCAAGCTTGCATAGAAATGAAACTATGTCTAGAGCATAGTTTACCCTGTGGTTTCAAGCTCATTTAAAAATAAAACCACTCCTTAAGCATAGTTTACGCTTGTTAACACCCAAAAATGGTTAACTACCTCATCTACCCCATTTCATGGCTCATTCGTCCATTTGCCTACCATATTTCCCTGAAAATCCCACTAAAACGCCTCCAAAAGGCCTAAAATGCCTCCAAAAGGCCATAAAACCATCTAAAAAGGCTCCAAAAGGCCTAAAATGCCTCCAAAAGGCCAAAAACCCCCTTTTTCCTCCAAAAATAACCAAAATTCCTCTAAAAATAGCAAAAATCCCCAAAAGGGAAGAAAAGGAATAAAAATAATGAGGAAAAAAGAGGAAAACCCTAAAATAGCAAAAACCCTAAACAAGATGCCCTAAACCACATGGTTTCCAAAAACCATGGGCTAGCATTCCACCACTAAAAAACTATAAATAAGTGGTGGAGACCCCTCATTTCAAATCCACAGTCATAGCACCCTTACTCTGCCAAAACATCTCGTGAAACCCTAGCTTACCATCAAGCTATTTTCACCATTGAGACCCCTTTTGGCCTATTTTCCACCATCGGAGAAGGAGAAGGAGCAGCTTGGAGCTCGAAGCCACCGACATCGGACCAGCGCAACGAAATCCACCAACCTCCTCATCGGAGGTAATATTAATAAAAACCACCACTATACATTTCTTTACTATTTTTGCTTCACGTTATTTACTTTTTACTGCTTTAGCTTAGTTTTCATTTCAGTCTCTTTTTATTTACATTATTGAACTGCTACTAAGGATTCCAGATTCCTTAGTAGGTGCTCATCAGCACAATCTAGGGCGAAAACCCTAGCTACAGTTTTGGCGACTCCGCTGTCTTTTTTACTGTTATTTTTCCGTACTGTACTTTCGGCTGTCGTTTTCAGCCGCCGGAAACCGCGTTTTTTTTTCTTTCCGCAACCGCGGCCCGACCGCGCATTTCAGGCCCCAACCCGCGACCAAGTCGCCGCTGTCAGCCTTGTTTCCTGCGCTCCGACCGCACATTTCAGGCCCTGACCCGCGACTAGTTCGCCGCTGTCAGCCTTTTTTCCTGCGCCCCGACCGCGTTTTTTCCTCCCACAGTCGCGATCCGACCGCGCCTGTTCATTACACAGGCGCGCTCCGACCGCCGCTGTCAGCCCGAAA
>LPNX011136230.1:550067-624643 GCA_001517045.1 Pseudotsuga menziesii | reverse complement strand
TGGTCTTCATCTACTACAACCTTCGACTGCTCACAAAACAAATTCAGCTGAAGGACCTAGATCCAATTTTATTGGATGATATTGATTTAGAGTCTGAGTGGGTTGTGGAGGAGGAGTTCCCTGATGATTTGAGTTGGTTTGATGAGGAGACTCAGGATCCCTCTAGTCTACCATATTCTCAAATGGAAACTCCAAATACACCTGCTTCACAGCTGCTTCAGTCTACCGATGTTGGCACTAGCTCCTCGAGGGCATATTTTAGGCGTACTTGTAGTTAGGCATGAGACTCGAGTACATGGAGACATTGTCTATTATTGTTTTCTATTTTATGTTATGAGACGAAATTTTGAACTTGCTACCATTTCTGATTTTCAAATCACTATGGTATATCGTTTATGGCTTATGGTTTATGGTTATGGTTTATGCCATATGGCTTATAAGTTATGATTTATCGTTTATAATTAGTGAATCTATGATCACTATTTAAATTTTTGCATACAAAATTTGATTATGTTTATGAGATAATGCACCATATTTTATCTTTTTTCTTAATTGCTGAGTCTGGCCCAGTCTGGCCCGAGTCTTTCCCGAGTCGACGAGTCATATGCCAGCCGAGTCTTTGCCGAGTCCGAGTCGTGCAACATTGCTAAAAACCCTTAAACAGTCCTAAAATCTAACCTAATCCCTAGCCCATACCTCATCTCCAACTCGGCTTCCTCCCTCTTTCCTCCCTCCTATACCCTTGGTCTCTCCATCTCTACTCACTGTCAAAAAAATTGCAGATTGCAATTTTTTGCAGACCTACCCTTCACCTACCCTAACAGTCCCTAATCTCCCCTCCTCTAACCTAGCATTCCCTAGGACTACCTCGCCCTTCCCCTAAACCTTCCTTCTAGCACTAGGTCGAGACTTTGAGACTCCCTTTGAGGTATCCTTTCAAGCTCAGCTACTGCTGCTCCTAAAAAAACCAGACCTGCAAAACCACCAAACATAGGTTAGTAAACAAATCTAATTGGCAAATTGATGTCCCATTGGATGCTATTGATTACGGTTGTGAACTGTGGGGAATAATTGATGCTAACACTAATGTTAAATGCCTTAAGGAAGTGCTACAAACGCTATTACTGCTGTTATACTGCTTCACCTGTTACATAAGAGATCTTAATTTCTATTGCAACAATTGTCACACAAATGAATTTGTGGGATCTCATACTTATTGGAATATAATAATTTATAACTGTTAATCTATTGGTTCATCTACTCTTTCATGTCATTCTAATTAATGCTGATATAACAATGGGACTTGGACTGTTTGTTAATACATTTGTTAATTGCTATTGAAATGCTGTAAGAAATTAAATTGTAAACAAGCGTTTTAACACTGCCCATTACCAGGGCCTAAAGGTGGATTGGATATATTGACATAATCTCTGTACATTGGACATTTATCTAGCTAGTGGTTCATAAATCAATGTTTAGATTTTAACCTGCATCTTATTCACACCATATGAAGTCTGATTGTGAAGCAATTGAATGACATTACTGATTGTGAAGCAATTGAATGACATTACTGATTGAAAACACTAACCCTAAATGCTTAATGATAAATGGTGAACCTAGAACTATATATTTTGCAACCTAACATATGCATGGTCACATGGTTTAATTGTCCTGCTGGTACCTAAGTAGTTACATTTATTTACTACTCTAAACATTGTTAAACACATATTGAATGACATTAATACTGCTGGTGTTATTTTACGTCAAACTGAATACATATACTTCTATTATAGGCATTCTTAGATCCATGCTACAACACTTGTTGGCTTAGTACCTAATTGGAAATTGGAATTATCCTTGTCACTTGATATGTCTTCTTCATCCTCTACTTGATTCCACAAGGCACTGATCTTTACATAAGGTTGTGGAAGGCGTTTCGTGTGATTATTGGCAGGCACACTGATAAGGGCTCTCCCCTTAGAGGTCAAGACACTCCGAAGAAGTTAAGGACTTGTGATCCAGGTGACATTGGGCCACACTTATGTGCATTGCTTACTGGACACTAACCCTGCTAGTTTGCCCGCTAACAGGCTCCCAACATAGAGAGCCAATCTTCAGTGGAAGAGGAGGAGTCTGCATCTTCCAAATCAGCCAGGAGACCCAGGTGGTTTGAGCAGACATTGAGGGATGCTCAAGAGCATGTAGAGGCACCCAGGAGTACTTTCAGAGAGAGCAGGCCACCCAGGTAGTTCTCGACTTATATGGTCTTGATGACCAACATTGTAGACTCAGAGCCTTCCAGCTTTGAGGAGGCAGCCAATCAGCAGGTATGGAGTGATGCCATGGTGGAGGAGTACAACTCCGTCATGAAGAATGATGTCTGTGAGATTGTATCGAGACCAGCATGGAAGTCAGTTGACTTCCAGGTGGCTGTTCAAATTCAAACATGTAGCAGATAGCGGTGTGGAGAAGTTTAAGGCGAGATTTGTGGCCAGAGGTTTCTCTCAGAGAGAGGGAGTTGATTGTGATGAGACCTTTGCTCTGTTGCTAGATATGCTTCTATTCGAGCCGTGATATCCATTGTTTCAAAGATGGGGTGGAGGATTCACTAGATGGATGTGAAAACAACCTTGAAGACAACCTTCCTCAACGGGATCATTGAGGAAGAGTTACATATAGAGCAGCCACAGGGGTTTGAGGTGTATGACAGAGAGACACATTTGTGCAGGTTTAGGAAAGACCAAGGCATGATACTCTAGGATCGACAACTATTTGCAGAGCATGAGCTGCAGCAAGAGTGAGACAGATCCCAACTTGTTGGATCTGAGCCCCTCATCTTGGTGCTTAGCAGAGAAGCTAATTGTAGGATGCAAGTCAAACTTCACGACAAATTTGAGATGAAGGACATTGGGCAGATCCATTACTTTCTGGCCCAGCTGGAAGTATGGCAGAGATCGGGAGAGATCTTCCTCGGATAGACGAAGTACATAGTGGAGATTCTAAAGAGATTAGAATGGAGGATTGGAAACCGATGGCCACACCGATGGTGACTAATCTAAAGAACGTTGATTCTTCAAATTTAGAGTTGGCAGATGCCAGACTATATAGGCAGCTCATTGGATCCTTGATGTATTTGGTTAACACCCGACCATATATCTGTTTTGCTGTGAACACCTTGAACCAATACATGGTGGAGTCGAGGCAGGTGCACTGGATTGCATTAAAACATGTGCTCAGATACTTGCAGGGCATAGTTGCGTATGGCTTGAGGTACCTTGGTAGAGATGGAGTGAGATTGTAGGGCTACTCAGATTTAGACTCGGTAGGGAGTGATGCAGATCAGAAGAACTTCAGGTTGCTTTTTCAGCTTGGGGTTGACAACTATGTCTTGATTCAGGAGGACGCAAACTTTAGTAGCTTTCAGTGTAGTAGAAGTTGAGTACATGGCAGCCAACTTGGCAAGTTGTGAAGCAATTTGGCTTCACAAACTACTCACAGTGTTATTTGGTCAGAAGTTGGAGCTGTAAGGAGCTGGAGCTTGCAGTGATACATTGCGACAATTAGAGCTGCATAAAGCTCTCAGAGAATCCAGTGTTTCACGATAGGTCAAAGCACATTGAGATTAGATACCATTTCATCAGAGATAGGGCCCTGAAGTGAGCAGTCAAGCTCCAGTAAATTCCTATAGATGAGCAGATTGCAATATACTGACCAAACCTTCGGTGAAATGGAAGTTTGTCTTCTTTCGAGACAAGCTTGGAGTGGTGAAGAATACCTTCCTCGCTAAGAGGGATTGTTGATGATTGTAGCTCGAACATGTCTTTCCTTGGGGTGTGTCTAACCCATGAAAATCGTCATATGTTAATTGTTTTAGCTTTTTGACGTGTCACTTTAATATTTTGCTAATTAAAGTGAAATGTATTTTCTTCATATAGTGAGTTAATTTTTTTTAATAAAATGCCTAAGTGGGCTTTTATATCATCTGGGACCTCTAGACATACTCTAACTTTCCTTGGTATTCCTGCGAAGTGGCATTTCACTATGTGTGTCTGCCTCCCTTTATTTCTTTCTGACTATGGTTGCATACATATTTCCTATCAACCATTTGACAGTGGTTCCATGCAAGGTCTTTCAATTCATGGGGGCCATGAGAATATCTCTCCAACAGTAGAAATAAATCTGCAAATAAAAACTGTACCCTTATTTGCTAAAAAATAAATCAGTGAATTATAAAGAAAGGCAATGAGGTTTTTCTTTTACATGCTTACCATATCATATCACCTCCAAGCTTGTAGATAATATGTAGACCACAGATGTAGATTCTATATCCAGTGAAATCTTCCCACAAACAACTCCAAATCAGCTCCAATCTCACTCCAAATCCACTCTCTTTTTTACATCTCCAAACTCTCCAAATGCTCACAAACACTCAATGAGAAGAGTGAAGCAAATAGAGGGGGTTCTTGTCTTTAAATAGGCTTGGATTAGGGTTTAGGAGGGGGTGTGCATCTTTTTGGGTTTGTTTTTTGGAATCTACTGTGGGTCGGGTTAGGTGCGAAATAGGACAAAAAGTGGTTTACATCCTCTGAACCGGTATGGAAAATGCTAAAAACACTTTGAACCAGCCGGTCCAACTTGGAACTGGCTGGTTCTGGCTGTTATGTGTAAGGCACACTGATAATCTGAGAGGTCATTATTACTTGTGTTAGGTTGAGCCAAAATGGGGCCAAGCTTCAGATCAGTTGCTGTAGACCAGTTGTGTAGGATGATAGAAGTAAGTTTAGCTAAGCTTTTTAATCTGTTCAAAAAACTTGTTCTAAATATGCAGGCTAAACGTTCTCATGATGTTTATACACAGGCTGGTCGGAAGAATCTTGTTTGTGTGCTTGCTGTTCCCAATTATATGACCTATGCAGACTTTTGTCAATTTTCGGGTTCATTTATCCAGAATATATTAGAAATGCGCATTGTCAGGTAAATAACATTTATGATTCTGTTATCTATAATCTTGTATTGAATTATCTGGGCCACGTTTAGAAAGTGGGCCATGTTTAGATGGGTTTCTAACTTAGCTATGACTTTGTGAATTTTAGGAATGATGGATTGAATGAGCGATATAGTATCCTTATGACATTTGACAATCAGAAATCAGCAGATGACTTTTATCGCCATTATAATCGAAGACCTTTCTCATCATTGGAGGTCAGTCTAAGAAAATACATTTCTGCCTTATCTTGAAATAGAATGAATATAAAATATACAAAAGCTTGGACACCTTAAAAATACTTCTTCACATGTTAAAAGGTTAAATAGAGTGTTTTTTTCCATTGATTTCCATTGTAAATAATTTTAGGTCTCAGCTTTAAAATGCTTGCAGCTGTGATTTTTGATTTGGATAGAGTTTTAGAAACTAGAAAATAACTTTAGGTCTCAACCTCAAAATGTTTGCAGCGACAATTGCTTCAAATATTTTGCTTTATCTTATCTATCTACTGATTCATATATCTGTGACTGACATTTCAGGCAGAAATTTGTCATGTTCTGTTTATTGCAGACGTGCAGTACACTGGATCATTTGAACAAGCCTCTACTCCTCCAACTGGATTAACAGAACTCCCTACATGCCCGGTTTGTCTAGGTGAGCTTCAATCTTGGTTTTTATCAATAGATTTTTGGGTGAGGATCTGTTTTCTCCAAGTGGTTCATAGCTGTTGTTAAAAAGCTCAGTCCAAGTCAAAGTCAAAGTCTTGATCATATTAATTATAATTTTTAAACATAACTTTTGAGAAACTTAATGAATTATTTAGTAAAAAGGGGGTGTTGGCTATTGCACCTGTTGAAATGCCCTCATCAGTTCGTTTATTTAGCTTATCTGCAAAATAGTCAACTATAAGTCAAGAAACATTATGGATAGCCTGCAACTCCATGCATTCCCTTCCATTTGAGCTCTTTTTGGCTTTTACTGCTCACTATATATTGAAAATGCAAAGGATGTATGAGGTGGCTAAAATGATTTCACACAAAGATATAGAAGAGGACAAATTTACAAAACGAAACTTTCAATGGAAAACAAAGGACAGCCAGGATATGGAAAGATTTTTGATTTTGAAGGGGATGGTCCTTGCACATCAGATGAGGAAGTCCCTAATCAAAAGCATGGTAGAGGATTCACTAAATTCAGAGAAATTAAGCTTAATATTGTGTGTGAAATTTGAATATAGGGGGTACCTTGAACTATGATGCCAGTAAATTATAATATACCCCTGGTAGGATAGGCATAAACGATTGTAAGTGCTATATATAGAAAGGTTAACAAAATGGGTTGTGGAAACCTTATAATGATTGACAAAATGAGTTGTGGAAACCTTCATCAAAACAAAGATGCAACTAAGAAAATCTCCTAGAGATGTTTATGGAGACGTAAGAGAAAAGTCAAGTTTGTATGATGATTAAGTTTCATAATGGTATTGAACGTCATAATGATTTTGCCTGAAGCAATAAACACTTGTTACATAGTAATTTATACCCAAAGTCACATGACATTGGGACATGAGACACGGGACACACGGATATGAGTATCCGACATGGGACACGTCAACCCTTGAAACCATGGGGGACACATTATATATATATATATATATATGTTAAAAAAATTACAAATTATAATTTACAAATACAAAATGAAGGAGACAAAGAACCTTTTTTTCGAAATTAGAACATTTACAAAATATTGATACAACTATTTACTAGATAAATGATGACCAAAGACAAGAAATTATATTATTTCAATACACACAAAATATAAGTTTAGAAGTTAGAACCTTAAACTGCAGTTTATCATTCAGTCATTTGATGTCATCAAAATCAAAATGTATCACGTAGGTAGTAGATACTGAATCACTAATACTATAGGTGGGAATGCCAATAGCAAATACAAATTAGGGTAGATACTAGAACTGTAGAGGGAAGAATCACATAGCTCGTTAGTCGTCCTCCTTCATGTCAGAATCACGAAGATCACCACCACTGCCATTGCTCTCTCCTCCATCCTCCTCTTCCTCTACATCCAAATTCCAATCCAAGCTGTGCATCTGCTGGTGTGGAGGATGTACCTACCGAGAGGATCACCATCATCAAAAGTGACTGCCCCTAGCACTGGTTCATTAAGATCCAAGTTGGCTAATGCCAATTCAAGGCTGTTGTCCAATCCCATATAATCAGGAAGTACATCCGAATTCCCACATCTGTCTTTCCTTTCAACCACTTGTTTCTCATCCTATAAATAAGATGGAGGTTGGAGTGCACATACACCTTTGTCTCTGCTCTGGATTGCTCAAGCTTGCTTTTCTTCAAAATGTGCAAATTCCCATGTGTTAAATATGTAAAACTGAGAGTTCGTATTGGAAATTATTTGTGTTATTCTTGATCTGTCTCCCATGTTTTAAGCTGTTCAGTGTTGAGTAAATGTGCATTATCAACATGATAATTCCAAAGCATGATTACCCAATCAAACATTCACATAATTGTGTTACTCCAACTGCTTTAGGTATGCACTGTGTTGGGACAATCTTCTCTGGTTGGAATCTGGATACATACAACTGGATCTTTCTGTGGCTATACAATCTGTCTCACTTATTGGTTTGGCTTTAACTTCACTTCTGGTTTGGTTTTCTTATATACGAGGAGCTTGGCTCTTCAATAAATATGTCTGTGTACGTATCTATATCTCTGTTACATTACACAGGGACACATGGACTTGGTGTCTGACATGGGACATTNTGAAACGTGACACAATGGATGCACAAATATATATATATATATATATATATATATATAATATGTTTTAAAAAATATTACAATTGCAAAGATGAAGTAGAGACATGGGATGTAAATTTTTTGAACATTTAGAAAATAGAACCACGTGGATCATACATTGGGACACATTTATTGACATGTCTGGACTCTGGACACATGCACACATTCCTTAAAATTTTGTGAATTTTATTTTTGTCTGTGTCCGACATGTTGGAAATTGGGACATGCAATGACAGAGTGTCTTATATGCATGGCAGACATGATGACTGAGTGTTGGACACCTGTTCCATGCATCTCCAACACTCTGGCATCATGTGTCCTGCGTGTATGACATGTGGGCTCATGACGCACAGGGCTGGTAGAAGTTTAGAACGTCTCCTGTTTCCTGTGTCTAGATTAGTTCACTCAGCTTCTTTAAATGCTTACATAATCTACAAGTTTAGGAGTTTGTAGAGTAGTTGAAATAAATAAATCCATGTGGTGTCCTCCCCTAACTTGGAAAATTAGTGTCTGAGCTCACATTACATTTGATTTGAAACTCATTAAGGTCTGTGGAACTTTTATGTTCCTCACCCACAAGAAAAAATATCCGTTACAGTACAACTGGAAACCTGATCTTTTTCTCACTGAAGATTACCTTCGGAAAATAATGACTGCCCTGTGCAGTTCTGAATATTTATTTTTAATTATAATTAATTTCATTTCCTTTAATCTGTTTAGTGGGTTTTGTTGTGTTTAGATGGAAGTGTTAATATATATATATTTGTCTTTTTTTTTCATTTCTGGTTTGACTGTTAACATCTGCACTAGTTAGAAGAAATGTTTCAGGAAAATTAATGAACTTAGTTCTCACCTTCTTTAAATATGAAAATAGTATTGGAACTTTTTGCGTTCATATGACATAGAAACAGTTATTTTTCCACAAAAGTATTTGGATTTTTACTATGTTTTTTTTTACTGTTTTACCATAAATATACATTTCCTTTTACCTTTTTTTCTCTTTTGTTCAATATGGATGAAAATATACCAGATTGGATTTCTAATATCTTTTACCTTGAACATTTTTTGTTCTTACAGAAAGGCTTGATCAACACATCAGTGGGATTCTCACCACTGTTTGTAATCATTCGTTCCACTCTTCATGTATTTCAAAATGGACAGATTCATCATGCCCAGTGAGTAAATTAACAAGTGCTCTGCTCTATATAGTCATATTTGTAACTTTGTAGCTCTTACCTGCTTATCTAATTGGAGTTACATGATTCTTTGATGCTCACATGGAAGATAGCTTTGTGGAATAATGAGTGCAATTAATTAAGACTTAAACATTGCATGAAATTGTTACAGGCAGTGATGTTTTGTTTCTTTTTGGTAAGCTACAGGATTTTATATCACTTTAAACAAAATATACATAAGATAGCAGTTCAGGCCGTCCCCAAGGGAACCAGAGCAAAGTGTTGAATTTTTAGCATTAACTTACACTTTAAAATTTGCAGATAAACATAACTAAATCAGCAGTGCAGTAAAAACACATTTATCACATCAGCACACATGGGCACAAGATTTTTCACTGGGGAAACCTTTAAAGGACAAAAACACCAAAAGCATTAGTAGCTCATCTCGTAAATGAGATGACTTAGGAAATTCTTCAAAAAGTTCCTCAAACCCAAATTAGGGTTTTACCACTGTCACAATAAAAACTATCAGTAAAAGTTCAGACTCATAACTACAACCACATTTTCCAGAATTACACAAATTTCCCAAATTAGGGCTTTTTCAAAACTGATATTTTCTCTCTCCTGTCTGCAAAAATTAGACTGCCCAAGTCAGATCTAAAAATACCTGACTGACTGTACCTTGCTTCCGTACAACTGTACGGATCCGTACGGATCTGTATAGATCTGAGTGTACGGCTGCCCGTTGACTGTAGGGTTGCTGCCTGTTGACTGCAGCCCTCTGCCCGTGGCCACGGCAGCCCTGTTGGGGTCTGCCTTATGCTGCCCGAGGGTTGGCCGAGGGCCAAACCCTCACGGGTAAGCCTGTGAGGCTGCCTACCCGTGAGGCTGCCTGAGGGTACTCACGGGACCTTCAGCCCTCACGTTAGGGCTTGTGAGGGGCTGCCCGTGGGTGTACGGAAAGGGCAGTGCCCCTGCCTAAAAATACTCAACCCGAGAGTGAGGAAAAGACAGGCAGCCTGTGAGGAGAGAGAGAGAGAGAGTGTGGGCTGCCTGGAAAATTTAAGAGCTGTCACAAAAATTCTGAGATCAAGAAAATTGATAAAAACCCTAGCTGAGGGTTTGCTGATGATGCCCTAGGCTGAGGCAAAGATCTTCCAGCAAAAGTAGCAGCTTCACCTGTTAGAGCAAACTTGTATATGATAATGAGAAGACTTGATCTTCTTTTATAGCTTTCATTCACTTGTTAAGTGGACAAAATTAGAAAAGATAAAAATAATAATATTTTAAGCTTTTCCTAATTTCACTTTTACCTTCTTACCAAAAGGTCTTTTTATTTATCTTTGACTTTTACCAAAAGTCTTTATTTATTTTTGACTTCCACCTTTGGTCCTTTTCCTGTGGTACAAAAGTCCTTATTTATTTTGACTTTTGACTTTGGCCTTTTTCCAAGTGCCCCTGTGGTCCTTTTTGATTCCAAAAGTACATCATCATAAACCAAGAGAGTTACTAATGCTTTTATCTCACATTTCGTGTGACACCTAGATCTGGTACTAGGGTAATTTAACCAAGGGTAGCTAATCCTTGGAGAAGTACACCAAGCCCATAGATCAAGGGTCAGAGTGCCTCACAAGCCTAGACCTAGTCTAGGGCTTACAGTGCCTTCATTCTCCAAGAGAATAGCTACTCAGAACTAAGCTGAGTGTCTACTAGTACTAGACTGGTCTACATCGTGGTCCCGGACTAGATGTCTACTCAACACTAGGTTGAGTCTACCCAGGGCAGAGCTGGGTCTATATCATGGTCCCAGACCAGATATCTAATATTCAACAGAATGGTCACTCAACACTGGGTTGAGTCTTCACCGTGGTCCCGGACCAGGTGGTCCCATTCTCCTAAGAGAAGGGCTCTCGATGCTGCTCAGAAAAATCAACACAAAGATAGAACAACAGACTGTCATTTGATATCCAAAAGGCTGTTCCTAGGAATATAATTGAAAGGACCTGCTATGGCTATGACATAACTTAATTTAACCAAAGTCACTGGATTTGGCGAATTTTCGCCGAAAAATTCGAAATTTGCTAAATTTTTGTGGCAGGCGAACCAAATCATTAAAAATTGTCAATTTTGAAGATGAATTCGAATTCAAATGGTTCAGGAATTTTCAACGCGAATTAAATCCCTAAAAAATGACTTGAATTTCTCAAAAATCAGGGTAAATTCGTTTAAATTCTTTTTTATTTGGGTTTCGGCGGCTCGTGGGTAAAGAATGAGCTAAACTCTTGCTCATTGTGAATCGTGCGAGTGCGCATTGTGAGACTGCCTTTGTGATCCATGATTTCCTTAACTGGTGAAGTGAGGGCCAGGGCTGCAGTTGCTGAGGCCCAAGGGTATTGCTGACGGTGTGACACTTGAGTTTTGGACTCGGTACTCCACAGACATAGATGCAGAGGGTAGTCACAACTCCCGAGTCTGTACTATGTGTGTGGGCACTAATAATGAGCCGCCGCAGGCTACAACCTACAGCCATAACCCATGGGCCGTCCCATTCTAATAGATGTCCGATTATCACTCCTATTGCACCAAAAATTTATTGCGCCATTTCTTTCTCAAAAGTTCAGAAAGAACGTGACACTCCGAATAACAAGCCAACTTATCTAATACCCCTTATTACGTGTTCACCCACTGTTTAATCATGAAAACTAATGAGGTCGACTGAATGAGGCAAGGTTGTGTGGAGAGTGGTTTGCCCAGTTAAGATTGGATCGGGAGGGACCCCAAATTATAATAAGACACACAGGCTTTATACACTAATAGTAGGGTTGGTTATTGAAAATTTTCATATATTTTTAAATAACGAACTTTTTTAGTCAGTCGAACTTAATGCCAAATTTTATCGCCAAATTTTTATTGTCGAATTTTTGTCAAAATTCAAGGCCTTTGAATTCGAACACGAACTCGAACCAAGTGACTTAGAATTTAACTAACTATGATATCTACTTATAAAAAATACATGCTGTTGAAAACTTGGACTAATCCTCCAGAAATAAAAATGAGGGGTACCTCTTGTCCATAAGAGGACTTAAGTCTAAGGGTGACATGAGCAAAAGCTGGAGTTGAAGCAGGGGCTGGAGCTGCAAAGTCCAAGTCTATAGTTGCTTTGATTATTATGTTCATCCTATCCATCAATTGCCTGTTTTGATTTTAGACTTCATCCAACTGTATCAGATTTTCCTAAGGAACCTTGCTTAATAGAGGCTTGATTAACCAGTAAAGGGTGGGATTTTTATTGTATTTCGTCTCCCTAGTCCTGGTGTAATCTGAGTCACAAACCCACGTCTTCATCTCCTCTACTATTTTCTTAGCACTGGTACATTCTTTTTTTGACTTGATCCAAACTTCAGCCTTAGAAGGACGGTCTTTGACAGCCCCAGGGATTTGCTCTAGATAAATGTTATGAGCTTCTCCCACTTGTTGCACTCTTGACTAGGGAGCGCTCTTGCAGCTACTACAGAGATGGTGAAGAAAACAAAGCCGAGGAGGGAGAAATATACCAAAGGAAACAACCACTAAGCAGGGATTAGCAGAAGGAAAGAAGAATTCAACCAACAAGCAACGGACAGAGGAAACCGAGGAAGAGGTGGACTAGATGGGGACTTTTTTTACCATAGTCTCGTATGCTAAGGTAACCACCACAGAGTCCCATCGACCATCTCCCGCTCTCTCAATTGCATCCATCCACGACATGAATACTTGTTTCTTCAACCTTAATTAAATCATATGCAGCGATGATAACCATTTGCAGGGTGGAATGTGTCCTCCATTGAGCCCACCTGTAGTCATCCATCTTGTATGATCTGATTACCCGCATGCAAAACCTCAAGCACAACCTAGCATAATCGCACTGCCCTTCCTCTGTGTTACCACTCAAACTAGCAATCCTTTCAAAGCGGATTAAATATGTCTTGTGCTAGTGATGGTAAACATATAAGAGGGGCTAGACCCAATGTCACCTCAGTCTAACCTCTCAATGTCTTCGGGTAGCTCCTAAACCCAAGGGGGAGTCCCTAATCAAGGAAGGACACTTGTAGGCAGCAAGACACCTGCAGATACCTTTCTACAAGCCTTATAGTTGAGATCAATGCCTTATATGGAGTCAACAATGAATAATAAAGACACGCAAATCATATAAAGGAGTTAATTCAATATACTAGTCAATATCAATCAGTATCGCAACTTTCGATGCAACTACACAACTCCCAGGGTCGGGTTTCACACATCCCAAGGAAATACCCCAAAAAAGTGCGCTCTGAAAGGGAGATGGACAAGTGGCGTAGGGCACACTTGATGGTCTAGTCGGAACTGCAAAAAACTTGCAGAAACCCTAATTTGTGCAAATTCATGTTTCCAATGCACCAAGGCAAATGAGGACGCCCTTAGAAATTTGTGGATAATTCAACTAGGGCGAATTTGGTGGGTGGACCAAAATTACAAACTCACGGCTATTTTTGGAGTTATGAATTTATCTAAATCTTTAGGCTTTTTCTAGTAATATGGTATCTTTAGGTTTGATTAAAGGTTTACAAGTACACTTAGCAGCATTTCTAGATATTCAAATTGAAATGGACTCTCAAGCTATTGTTATGCTGCTGGAATCACTCCTCTCTTCTTTTCTTCTCATACTTTGTCATTTTGCTCAAGCCCTAGAGGCTCTGTGTATCAAATCTTGCCCTAGTTGGGCTTAATACACGTAATCTTTGGAGGAATTCTTGGTGGCTCTCTTCCACATTTCATGCATCTTTTGGTGAGGTAACTTGCTGTGGAGAGATTTGTAAGTAGAAGTATTTCTGCTTCCATTTATGAGTTTTTTAATAAGATTTATCAAAGTATTTTGGTAGATTCATTGGGTACTCACCTCTTTGCTTACATTTTGCACCTCTCATAAGTTTATTTGCAGGGATTTAAAACAAAGGAGCATCTTCCTCCAAGGGTTATTTTGTTGTTGTCCATTTTCGCTCCTGTGTGTATAGGGGTTTTAAAACTCAGTTTTTATCATTGTATAGTAACAAAAACCTTTGTTTTAAGGCCCTAACCCTTAGTATATTAGTTAAATGCTTAAGATCTACTATTTTAACATCATTTAGGTGGCTGGAAACTCATTTTCTAGCCTTCTAAACTTCTCATTTCAAGTATTTTTACAATCAGATTTTTGCCCTATTTTTTTGGGCTTTTTGGACTAACTTTTCTAATAAGTTTCTTTAGTGTTTACTGTGATTTCTACTGAACATACTTCGCTGTTTTATTGCAGGTTTTACACAGGAGAAAAGGAAGTGCTGCCTGTTTTGGTCCAGAAAAGCCTCAAGAACCATCCGGTTCAAAGGGGGGTCCAAACTTCCATTTCTTTCTACTCTTTTTTCTGGTATTTCGTAAACCTCAAAGAGAAGTTCTCTTGGGGTATTCTCAAATCATTTCAAAAGCTTTGTAAATCTATTATAAGTAGATTAGATTAGAGGTAGAGTAGCTCACTAGTTGCTAGTTTGCTTTTCTTGCAAGTAGACCTAGACTTTCCATTTTTACCCACCTTCTCTTTCAAAGAGATTGTTGTGTGGTTAGCATAGTTGCTTTAGTTTAGTTTCAAGTCTTTCATTTCATTTCAAGCACTTAGCTTAGATTTATTTCCTGCTTTTGTTTTTACTGCAAAGAGAGTAATATACAACCCTAGATCCACCGTGTATCCTCTGTCCCTTCTTGTTATCTCCCTTCAGGGAACTTAGGTCGGGTATGAAAAGCGGAAGGGTTAGGGGGTTTAGGACTTAATTAGATAACTTCTATTTTTGTTACAATCTTTTGCTTTACAATCTATACACATTTACTTTCAAGGTCTAGGGTTCAAATACCAACACCTCCCATAAGGGATACCGCTAGGTTGACCTTGTTGATTGTTTTAAAGTAAAATTTACACATCATCAACATTAACAAGATTTAAAATAAACCCCTAAAATAAACCAATAGCTGTTTAGCCCCTCCTCCTCTACTTGGTCAACACTCTTCGGAGTATTCTGAGAAACGACGGGGGGTTGGATAAGCTCTTAGTAATAAGCATCCACCATATATTGTCTGTCGCTGACTAAAAACGGCGACCTCGGAGGCTAAAGGAGGTAGAAGACCATGGGGGGTCTCTAGGCGTTTTACGTCCCTCTTGTTGAGCGCCGGGGCATCGGGGTTTGATCTGCAAGCTCCAGGTGGACTAGTTTCCACCGTTTTGAGCACATCAACATTCCCTCTTTGGCTTTAGAGGATATGTGGTAGGGGTAGTCACATCTCTGGTTCTAAGACTTAAATCAAGATTAAGACACCCTCAAAATTTATTAAAATAAACCAAGAGACACTGCAAAACGTCCTACAAACAGGTTACTACAAAGCATTTCACTCCATTTCATAGTAGGGATTTATTTTTACATTTCAAGTAATTGTTTCAGCTTTTGCAATCTCATGTGTTGAATGGTTTAACAACTGTAATTATTTCACAGCATTTGTTTATTTCACTGATAACCTGTTCATAATTTGTGGATATTGTTTATACTTTACAATTGATTGATACTATTCATATGTTCATTTGTTTATACTGTTGAATTGACTATCATTGCTCTAAGTGTTTAGCTAATCATTCATTTCTGTGTATATTGTCCATAGTTTTCAACTTATTTCATTTGTAATCTCATTCGGTTACAAAACACTTAAACTGTGGATTAATTAACCTAGATTTGCATTTCATCTGAAAGTTGCATTTGTCTTGACTCCATTTCATTTATAGGCACTGGTTTTGTTAATTTAAAAGGTTTGACTGTCATTGAAAGTGAAAATTTGCATTGCATTGGCTGCTTGTCATCTTTTAGATAGTGCAAGACCTTAGCCTACACACCTTAATAAAGATCCCATTAACTAAATTGTTAATAAACTTAGGAACTTAGTATTCCATAGGGACTACCCCCCTTGGCCTTGTTAGGATCTTGCCTAAACAAAGGAAGTTGCGGACTGTCGTGACAATGGTCCTCAGCGCTCACTTGCCCCCAAGGACACACATAGCAGGTTATTGACTTTCCTGTATCATAAAGTGCGTATTAGGCGGCAACACCTCTCATGAGGTGCACCCTCATCACTTGGGATTATGTCCCATTCAATCCAAAGATGCCATATCAAAGAATGCGCCCTCATCCAAAGAGATGCGTCATCATGAACTTGAGTGAACTCTCCTTGATGGGATATGATCCCAATCCTCCTCTGATTTGCCAATCAATCAATGCCACCACTGCCAACTAACTGGAACATGTCCCAGACCAAATTCGTTGATTTATGGGATTTGGATTTTGCCTTTATTTTGTCTTTTTGGCCATTTTTTGGAGAATTTTAATTTTAGTGATAAATAAGCACACTTTTTGGCCATTTTTTGGAGAATTTTAATTTTAGTGATAAATAATCACTTAGTTCCTCTCAAAAGTGGGTTTACAGGTTAGGTGGGTGCTCTAAGTTAGAAAATGAGCACCCCCATGATAAATTTGGCCTCTTAACCACACTTTTGTGACATCTTGATTTTTTACATTAAAAACACTAACCAATGGCCCATTTTATGAGAAATATTTTTACGTGCAAAAAACTGAAAAAACCTAGGGGGACCAAGTGCATGTTCATGTGACTCAAAATGGATGACTAGCCTGGTAATATACATAGACACTTAGACTTTAATAATCTCCTAAGGCCTAACCATCAAGGCAATTACTCCAGCTTTAGAGGAGTGAGTGAAAAACTTGAAAATTATGCATTGCTGAAAAACAACACATAATTAACAAGGAAAAAACACTCTGGAGTAATGCATTGATGTTTAAGTCTTAGGAAAGCCAAGTCTGTTACAAAAAGTCATCATGCTACGTCAACTTATTACAATTTCCCCGTGGGGTATGGACATGCAAAATTTTTGAAAAGGGCCAAACTTGGCCTACATGGACTTCTGAACTGTTGATAGTGAACAATTGACTTGTTCATTCTTCTGCAGCTCAGCTGAACAGTTCCACTAAGTACAACTTAGGTTTTAACAAGGTCAAAAGGCAGCAGGCGGGTCATGTTTGTATAGACACACAGAGATTGATAAGTGCGGATGTGTACAGATGATTTATGGTGGAGAATCCCACACCTGAGATTTAATTTGATGAATGGAAGAACTGCAGGAAATGGTGTACGGATAATTGAATGCCACTGAGCACTGATGTACGAAACTGTACGGAATTAGCATCAAATTGCAATGGATATGTATAGCTGGTACAGACAATGAAAATAGCTGTGTGATATACTGATATGTATGGTATAGTAGATTGCAGCGGATGTGTATGGCTGTCTACAGAACGGACAACTATAATAGCTTGATGTGTTGAAAATTAATTGCAGGTTAACCCATGGTTTGCTAAGTTGGCTTTGATACCAATGTAGTGGACAGTCCCTTTTTACTATAAATTGACAAAAGATTTTTGCAATAAGAATATATTGAATAAATAATTGATAGAATGATGATATGATTACAATGAGTCTTGTGACAACGTACATATACGCATTGAGGGTTCACGAGGTAAAGGTATGTCCTTTGACCTTTCATTTAGCTTAACTAATATTATTTATTATTATTGTTATTATTATTATAATATTTGTGTTTGTTGCAGTACGATGGCCCCACCTCCGCAATGGCATCACATAATTGGTCTTTCAAGAACACAGTGTTCTTTTTTTACCAGATCAGTCAATGACTTTTAGAAAATATGGGCTGGATATGGAAGAGACAATGATGTCTAAAGGGCGATTCTGACAATTAGTCCAATCATCCATGACAATGGAGCATCCATCTACACTCCAAGATGCTTTCAGTGGTGCCATTGCCTTCTCAAGACATGCTTTCTCTTTGTCCACCAACACAGTTGGGAGCTTCTCATATCCAGGTGCCTTATACCTCGTAGGTCCATCATTAGTGGCACAAAATGTTTGCTCAAAATAGGGTGAGCAGGCTGCATTGAAAGGGATGCCACATGCAATGATTTTTTTTGCTATTGCAAGATCAACACCTTCTCTTTCCTTCACATCAAACATGTCATAAATGCCACCAATTTCAGGCCGCTTGTGTGATGAAGTTTTATTGCTTTTTGATGATGTTCATGGCATATTCTCATCACCAAAATGAATTTTAAGCCGACTATAGCTGCCTTCCCATTCAACATGACATAGGTTGCATTTTATCTCTGCCCCCTCTCCACCCTTTGTTACTTTTGTCCTCTCCACATATTTCCATTGTGGATATTTAGGATTTGATGACGCCATCTTGGTTGGAGAAATAAGGAGAATGGAGAAATGATAAATTTGAAAATTGAAACAAAGAACTTAGAAGATCTGCCAAGGAACAACCTGGAACAGCAAAGGGTTGATGGGAAGGCAGTGAAGTCAAGACAAAGACAAATACCTCACTTCTTCAATGCTGGATTGTTTCTCCCTTACTGCTCGATTGTTCCTGTTGAGTTTTTATAGCTTGGGAGTTGTTCCCCTTGGTGGCTTTTGCCTAAGTCACTAGGGAAAGGGGTCATGTCACATGGACTTTTTATTAATGACTTGAGATGAGCATTAAATGGACTTTAGAGATTAAATTGTACTTTAAGTAAAAATTAAAAAAGTGAGTGAATAAAATTTAAATTTGTGGAGAAAAGTGATTTTATTACAACCACTCATCTAATCTAATCTGGGCCCTTGGATTAGATGACTTTTCACTCTCTCACCCATTTGTACCTAAAAGGCAAATTTTCCATGTGAAGAGGCAAATTGTTCATTTTGAGAGAGTCGAATTTCTGAGGAGAGAATACGCAGCTGAAATATTTTTCCCTGGCACAAATTTCGAGGTGAATGCACAGCAGTTCATTGGGCATGAATTTTGGGGCAGCATTTAAGAGCATTAATTGCAGCTGTACTGTACTGTCCATACAGTACCTTTGCAGTCAGAGCAGGACACAAATTTCGAGGCAGAAATTCTCTGTTTCAGTGGGCACGAATTTCAATGCAGCAGGCTGTACAGTGACCGTGCAGTCCTGTAGCAGCACAAATTTCGAGGAGGTTTGTAGGCAGAAAATTCTGAGTGTGAATTTCTGAAGTGGGCATGAATTTCAAGGCTGATATTTAATCTTCTGGTTGAGATAAGTTGACTGAAAGTTTTGTTTTCTGCTCTATTGTTGAAAGATTAATAAAGAATTTCTCTCTCACATGTTTTCTCTGGAGGTTGGGGTTTTGCCTGGGTCATTTGGCCAAAAATTCCTGAGTCTGAATTTTTATGTGTGAATGTGTTTTTAATCGCTGTTCATTAAATTTGTAAAAATTCTTCTTGTGTTTCATTCATATATTGTTTATGAGAAATAACTTAATTTGCAGCTGAGAGTAAAATTGGGTTGGGCATTAAACCAAAGTTGCCAGAATCGGAATTGGCGATAAATCGGCGAGGTAAAAGAGCGAAGAGTTTGAATCGGATCGGGAAAAAATCGGCAAATACAAAAAATTAAATATATACACATATTTCGAATTAAAAAAAAACATTTTTCATAGATATTCAAATAGTCATGCCCAAATACTGCAAGTTATCAATAGTTGTCCAATAGATATCAATAGATGTCCAAATATATCATTCTCATCCATAAGATGAGTCCAAAATCCAAAATACATAAAAGTAAGGAACCATAAAACTAAGAAGTAGATGCTCCTATGTCTCCAACTGCTTCAGCTTGACCCTCAAGGGTCTCTAAGTCCCCGGGTCTAAAAAGAGGAGCCCCTGATTGGATCCAAGTAGATGTAGGATGAGGATCCCCATCTTGATTTAATTCTAGCTCTGGGTCTTCCATGTCCAAGGAAATTGCTGAATGATCCAAACCTATGGACATCAAGATACATTGAAAATGTGAATTAAATGTGAATTGAAAATTTATGCCAACCCTTCAAATTTAGATTACAAATGATTAAGCCATTAAATTTTAAGACTTAAGTCTCTCACCAAGTATCTGCTTGTTGCAAAGCCGAAGGTTGTAGTGAACAAAAACAAGGTCATTCAAGCGCTTTTGTGTCAAGCGGTTGCGCTTCTTGGAATTAATCTTCTCAAACATGCTCCAGTTGCGCTCACAACCTGAAGCGCTGCATGTTTGATTTAAGATTCTAGTGGCAAATTTCTTTAGATCTGGCATATCACTACCGAAATTTTGCCACCAAAGACCTGACAAGTGTAATGGGGTTCATAAGTCAAGACTCAAGAGTGATAATTGAAGATGAAAAACTTAAAACTTAAAATAATCAAGATAATAAATTATAAAACATAATACAAAATACCTGGCAACATTTTGGTCCTTTCTCGTATAGCATTGGTAAAGGCAAAAAGTTTTGAAGGTGTCCTATAATCTTGCAGTTGAGAAGTGATGCGACTTTGGACTCCTTGATCTGGGTTCATCCTCTCAATGCAAGTCATAAGCCCTCTTCCAACCTCCCCATCCTCACTAAACTTGGTCTTATCATAAAAGTATGCTGGATTTAAAAAGTATCCAGCAGCATGTAAAGGTGAGTGCAGTTGCTTATCCCATCGCTCATTAATTATGTCCCAAAGAGGCATATATTTGGTCTCATCATTTTGATATTTTGCTTTGATGGCCTCTTTGGCAAGATCCATTGATTCATAAATGTAACCCATGACAGGTTTTTCACCATCAACCATCCTAAAAGACCAATCATCAAAGTCATTTGTCAAACATTTGATTTATTATATCAATTTAAAAATCTAAAGTTTTAAACGTATTTGAAAATAATAAATATAATGAAATTTAACTTCAAATTGAATTAATGAAGTAATGAACATTGAAAAGGTTTAGAAATTAAGTACCTAAGCACTTTGACAAGTGGTTCTGTCAGAGCAATGATCTCTTCAGCATCTCCCCAAAAAGCATCATTAAAAACAAGAGCAACAATTTCAATGCCCTCAAGTGTTCTTCCATGTCTAGAGGCCATCCACTCAGGTCCCAAAAACATTCTCTTCAAATTGACCTTTTGCTCTACAACAGATTGCAAGGAGATAAAGTTTGTTGCAAATCTCGTCACCCTAGGACGAACAAGTTCCTTGCCTTCTGTGTATATTCTCATCGTGGAAAGGACATTTGTGTGGTTGTAGATGAATTTGGTTATGGATTTTGCCTTGTCCACAACCTCTTGTATCCACTGAAGTTTACCAATGTCCTCAAGCATCAGGTCTAAGCAATGAGCAGCACAAGAGCTCCAAAATATGGTGGGGTGCCTAATCTCAAACAATCTACCGGCAGCCATATAATTAGCTGCATTGTCAGTAACAATTTACACAACATTTTCTTCTCCCACTTCTTGAACAATTTCTTCCATCATTTCACAAATCAGTTGAGCACTCTTGACTTTGTCTGAGGCATCCATTGATTTGAGAAACATTGTTCCCTTGGGACAAGAAACGAGGAAATTGATCAAAGTTCAGTTCCTCTGGTCTGTCCATCCATCGCTCATGATAGTACACCTTGTTTCTACCCATGAGGAACGGAAATCAGCAAGTACAAGGTTGACATCATCAACAGTTTCTAGTAGCAAATCAGTCCTAAGGCACTCATATGTAGGGGCTTTGAACCTCGGACCAGCAATAGCGACTCCATCAATCATGGCCTGCCAATAAGTCTTCTTGCATAGTTGAATGGGAGGTCACAATAGTACCAAAAAGTGGTAATGGCTTTCCTAGCTTGAATATGAACATTCTTTTTCCAACCCGTGCCATCCAAGCTAGGTTGGGTATTAGGTTGTGTCCGTGGAGCAAAAAAAGAATGTATGTTTCCACCTTCGGTATTCAAATTTGTAGGAATGGGAGGAACAAGATGAGATGGAGTTGGAATATGACTTTGGCCTGATGGTATTGATGATTCATTTGTGAAAGGTGAGAAGGGGGTATTGGAAGATGTTTGGGCACCTGGAGCACTTGAAATTTCAGCATTTATTCATGCTCTTTTGCTCTTAACCTCATTCATGCAGTCAATGGCCAAGCTGGCTTGGTGTTTAACATCTATGGGAATACTCCTACAAGGGCCAATGTCATGACCGGGAATACATGCAAGGTGGAATTTGAATCTAAAAATGCCGCCGCTGCATTGATCCTTGCAAAATTTACACAACAACTTAATTGAACCAGGAACCTTTTCACAGTAAGACCATGCAAATCTTTCTCCCTTGGCATGTTCAGTTTCACAAATGGTGACTGGTCAGTTGTAAGGCCGTGGAAAGTTGGTAACTGGTATGATACCCTTGCTGGTTGCCTGCAAAACAATGTAAAATAAAAATGTATCTCTCTTAAAATCTGAGTGAGACCATTTTTTTTAATAAATATTAAATTTAGACCAAGTTTATGGCATTATGCCTCATTAAAAACTAAAAAAAATTAAAAAATGCAAATGGGCCCTATAAACGTTAAGGTTTTTAATATTTATTAAATTATTTAAAGTTTTAAAGCTTAAACATTAAGCCAACTATAATAAGTTATAAATTATAAAATGTTATGTGCATTGCAGACCGGCTGGTAACCAGGCTTACCTCCAAGGTTGAAGCTTGAAGAAGACGGCCACCCAAATTCGTTGCCCCTTCACAGCAAATGCGGGACACTCAACAGTGAGTTGCGGGCTGCATCTTGCTAACTGTTCGTTCTTGCTAATGAGTTGCGGATTGCTCCTTCACAACATTGGCACGCACCCACGCACAGTCACGATCCGTGCACAGTCACGACTCACAACCCACGACTGCCTTTATCAGACCCCGTGCGCAAAGCAACTCACGACTCCCTTGTCCAGACCTTGCGCACCTCAGCTCACTGATCATGGTTCAGTGCGTTCATGAATCAACCTCACCCTCGTTCAGAACGTTCATGGTTCGGTGCGTTCACGGCCACAAGTGAATACCCTTCATTCATTTGTTGCGTTCACGGCAACAACAACCTCGTCCAGCAAATATAAAACGCGGGACGCCCAAATATATCGTCGTAAGGGATGAAAACGCGGAGGGAAAAATCAGCCTTTTCCCTGATTTCGGGCGTGGGAACCAACGAATCGTGAGTTAAACTGGCATCCGGTTTAAATCGCGGGTCAAAGTCGCGTTGACCGGAGAAAAATCGGTCAATCCGAGTTTAAATCGCAGAGGTTTGAATCGGCTCGTTTCCTGTTCGATTCCGATTTAAATCGGTGAATCGCGATTTCGGTAACGCTGCATTAAACAATGTCTAAAATGGAGGTTGAAACTAGGTTGGGAGAATGAACAAAATTTTACAGTTCCTTCCTTCTTTCCCTTCACTGCTGTTATGGAAACTGAAGGACTGTTTCCTTTCATTGCTGGCTGAACTGCTCTCCTCCTTCACTGCTGGGATAGAAATGAGGTAGAGGGGGGTGGTTTTGTGTGTTCAAAATGATTTTGGGGCTTTTGGAGTGCCCCCCCACCATCACTCTCTTCTTCTTGGTTTCTTCCCGGTTGAGAAGAAAACAGACCTGCAAGCCTTGCGGATGTTCCCCTTGGCATCCCCATATATGGGGTATGATGCCCCCAGTGAGTGCCATGTCCCCTTTTTGTGGGTACAGCATCCCCCATTGGAACCACATCTTGGGTTCTTTAAGGGACGCCCAAGATGAGCCCGACCCCATTTTAGGGATGTAGGTACATTTGTACATGTACCTGGGGCAGGGATGCCCACCCTACCCCCGGGTTTGGGTACCCATGCAACATAGATTATAAATGGTCTCTAGGGCTCCAAGGGGCAGAAGGGCCTGAGTATGTTGTTATTTACTAGCCAAAAGTTAATATCGGTGCATCTTTGTGGGGTGAATTTGTTACATCTTTGCTTCCTTAATTGCATGGATCTCACTGTTCTCATGCTCTGTCCCTCGTGAAAAGTCTATTCATTTATTCTTCCAGACACTGTCATACAGTTCCTTAATGCTGCAGTGAAGAACAATCCCATTTTCGAGCAGTGCATACTTTTGGTTGCAGCGAGAAAAAGATGACCATTGCATAGCAAAAGCTGTTTATGAATTCTGCCTCCTTAAAACTCCTGAAGTTCTTATCCCCTAACCTTGTTTTTGACAGTATTTTTCTCACTGCGGATCTTTGGAGAACAAAGGCACTAGCAAGATTTTATAATTTGTCTAAGATTGTTCCATTCACTCCTGCCACCTGTACTAAATTAGAAATTATCAGCATATGGTTGGAGTCTTTGATGCAATGTTTGTGCCGGGTGTCCAGCCTCTCCTGTGTAATTAACCCTAAAAAGCAATGTATAAGGAGCATGTTATCTGTTACTAGTAGAGTGTGCTTGGTCTGTTGATGAATCAAGATGTATTTTTCAAAGTAGAGATAACGACTATATTTTTCTCTTTGCAGGTCTGTCGATATTGTCAGCAGCAGCCCGAGAAGTCAACATGTTCAGTCTGTTCAACATCTGAGAACCTATGGATCTGTGTTATCTGTGGTTTTGTTGGATGTGGAAGGTGTAGCCTTGATTGTTTTGTAATCAAGATTTGCATTTCATTAGTTTTTCTTCACCAGGTATTGACCACATAGTGTTTGGCAGGTATAAGTCAGGTCATGCCATAAACCATTGGAAAGAAACTCAACATTGTTACTCACTTGAGTTGGAGACTCAACGGGTCTGGGATTATGTTGGTGATAACTATGTTCATCGACTTATTCAGTCAAAGACTGATGGCAAATTAGTAGAGTTAAATGCCAATTGTAGAGATACTGGTGATGACTGTGGGAGGTGTGAATGCAGTCGTGATTCTGGATTTGAGAGTGTTCTTTTGGACAGTAAAATTGAAGCGGTGAGAATGCTTTAGAAATATCATCAAGAAATTCATTTTGCTTGGAAGTCCTTTGTTTTTCCAAAGGTTTACGAGTATGCATTCCTTGAGTATACTGGATTAAATGGTCCCTGTGTGGAAACAAATGCATTGACAATAACATGCTATTGATGTGAACAGATAGCGGATGAGTATAATAATCTTCTGACAAGTCAGCTAGAGAACCAACGACAGGTAATACAGCCCAGCCTAAATATTTCTTGCGTAACAAGTTTTCATATGAGTATTTGTATAGGACCTAAAGCTCAATGAATATTTCGCTAAGTTCATCATTATTTCCTATTAAGTTTGTTAAACCTGATAATTATAAACTGAGGTATAACCCGACTCTATGATGAAGCTAGTAAAAAGCTTTTTGTCATCAAGTTTGTTATTCTTATGCATATTTAAAATTCTGTACACAATATGCTGTTAGACTCAATGGAATAATAAAATGAATTATACATGTTCTATTAGATTAGCATACTGGAATTTACTGTTTACAAGGTTTTGCTACTGGTTTGTCAGTACTACGATTCATTACTTGCTGAAGCCAGGCAGCAGAGGGATGCTGCTGTTTCTGAAGCTATGCAGAAGGCTACAAACATGAAACTACAAAAAATGCAGACTAAGCTTGAACAATGCACTAAAGAGAACACCTTTCTGAGTGAGGTATATGTTTTGCTAGTTGAAAGTTTGTCTTCATTCTGTCAGGTTTTGTGGCATAGTAGCTATGAAGAGATAAATTTGCTGTAAAATATGTTTCTTTCCATTGGCCAGACAGGTTTACTGATGTTCATGGAGTGTATTTGCAGGTCAATAAGAACTTGATTGCAAATCAGGAACTATGGAGGAAAAAAATTGAAGAGATTGAACAGAGGTAGAATCTGTTAGCCCATTTTCCTCCTCATTTCCTAATTTTCTCTGTGACAGAAACTTAGAGTAGCACCCTTTAGAATCAAAAGGATGTGAATGAAAGTGGGTAAAAAGTTTTGGTCCCTTTCTTTTTATGCACGTTAACAAGAATGAGGAGATGGCTAAGACACCCTGAAATTTGTTGCTTTCTTTTATGCATGTCGCCAAATTATCTTTAGTTTTGATGCATATTCTTTAATTTATTCTTTTATAGGGAGCAGTTGGCCATAAAAGCACGGGATGAAAAAATTGCAGATTTGGAAGAACAGGTAAATTCTTATTTCACTGATTTTTTTTCTCTCCTGACAAGTTTTAGTTTCTGAGACTTGGTCTTTATTGTTTGGTTCAACCTTATTACAGGTTAGAGATTTCATGGTATATATTGAAGCACAGAAGACCTTAGAAAACTGCTCAGATTCAGCTGATATTAGGGATGGCACCCTTTTGTTGCAACCTGAGTCAACTTCAAAGACAAGCCGTCGTCCAGGAAAGTCAAGTAGAAAGAAACGCTAGATATTGATGAAAAACATTTTGTATATAACGTTCAACTTCCCACTTCATGCATATTTTCTTAGTGCTCCCATACAGCAATTTTTGCATGCTACATACATGTGCTGGGTAATATATGCTTCCTATACAGGGTACTGGATGAGAATGAAGGATGTGCAAGTGTAAGTGATTTATGCCATTTTGACCATTCAAAAGGTATTTGATTTCGAGAAAGTGTATCTTGCCTTTCTTCATTGAGGTTCTGAGAAAGCACAGGTCAATTCTTGCTTGTAATCAAGTCTGAATAAGATTCTCGAGAGATATCAGTAGATAATAGCTGAGTTTAAGGAACCAAAATCATAGCGAGTGATGCTTCCTAAATCTGTTGAATGGACAAGAAAGTCTCATGCATTTTCTACTGTATTGATTAGCTATTTCAGGATCTGTCCTTTTGTCATTCTGTAGCTTCTATCCTTTAAAGGCAAAGACTTTTTTGTTCTTTCCTGCCTTTGTGGTTTTCAATCTGTGTTTGCATAGTTGATTATGATTCTCGTTATGTATTAAAATGTCCTTGTGCCAATTTTAAAGCGACTTCAATTTGGGCTTTTGAAAATGAAATAGGAAAATTAAGCTACTGTTTTCTGAGTCCTGAATGCTCAACAGTACGGTACTTGTGTCTGTTTCATGGTTGTCATGGTATCTGAAGCATTGCTTGTTCGGCATAGACCACATAAGTTTTGAAGTCAAATTTGAAGCTGTAAGACAAATTGTCGTTTTTGTTTTTATTATTATACAGGAGAAAAATGTATGACTGTTTGAAGAATGCATGCTCACCATTTCCTGAAATATGGGAAAGTGCGTAAAATTAATGGGATAAGAAAAAATAATATAGATAACATAATTTTATTAATGTCCAATGAATGACCACAAAAGTAGGTCAATGGGACTGAAGGATAAGTCCAGTATGAGTGCAATGTGGAAGCGTAAAAGTTTCAAATGTTATAACTTAATCCCCAACCTGGTTTCAATTCTCACCGTTCGTTGCTCAAGGCCCAACTCATTGGCTACGACTGCTACAAACGAATTATTACTTATAAACAATCCAGAACTGGAAACACATGGAGAAATTTTACAATTACCGAGCAGAATAAATGCACACACACATAAAAATCAGACTCAGGAATTTTCAGGCAAATGCCTCGGGAAAAACCCCAATAGGGAGAAACTATGAGAGAGTTTTTATTTTCTTCAATAAAAGTACAGAAGTACAAAAATCAGAATTTTAAAGCACAATTGATCTCCACCCTTGAAGATTAAGAAGCTGCCTTGAAAACAGTGACAGGGCTGCTTCGAAATCTGTGCATACTCTGGAAAATCATGCCTTTCACAGGACTGTACAGACTGTCTCACACAGTCAGCAATCTTCTTCTAAATTTGTGCCCAGTTCAGTTGTCAATCTCGGTTTCAGTGCCCATTAAATGCAGCATTAATCACCTTGAATTTTGTGCCATCTCAGCAATGAAAAACGTGGCCCTCTGCTAGAAGAAAACCTTGTATGGACAGTGCAGTTAATTCTGTACAGTTCCTTGATTTTTGTGCTAGTCACTTCGGAATTGCACAATAGTTCTCCTCGAACTGAGTGCCAGTATCCTCTAAATCTGTGTTGCTGCTACTGCTGTATGAACTGCCTTGGTTAGCGTGCCAATGTCTCAATCTCTCTGCTGCATTCTTTTTTCCTTGTCCTCTAAATCTGTGTTGCTGCTACTGCTGTATGAACTGCCTTGGTTAGCGTGCCAATGTCTCAATCTCTCTGCTGCATTCTTTTTTCCTCATCAAGAAGTCGACCTCTCCAAAACTCATGAAGAATGGAATGCCTCTTACTTGACCCATGCCTTTTTGTTTGCTAAATGAGGGTAACTGAATGGTTACAAGATCCAAGGGCCCACATCGGATCTTTAGATAAAAAATCGATGGATGAGATAAATGCATTTTTTCTCAGCATTAAATTTAATTTCACTCACTCATTAAATATTTAGTCACTTTACATCTCATATAGTGAAATTAATTTCACATCACATGAAATTAATGCAAGGCTCATGTCACTTTCCTCCTTTAGTGACTTAGGCACAAAGTCACTAGGGGAATACCTTCAATGTACAAAAAACAAGTCACTAGGGGAATACCTCCAATGTACAAAAAACAACACTCCCTTTTACTGAGGAAGGTGTTCTTCACCACTCCCAACTTGTTTATGAAGAAGACAAACTTGCTTCTCTCCAATATTTTGTCAGGAGATCCACAAGCTGCTCATTAGTGGGTATGTACTGCAACTCTACAGCTCTTTGGACAGTCTTAGATGGAGTGATATCTGATCTCAATGTGCTTCGACTTGTTGTGAAAAATTGTATTCTTAGTGAGTTTGATGCAACTATGATTGTCACAGTAAATCACAATAGGCCCTAGCTCCTGACCAAATAATCCTACCAATAACTTGCGAAGCCACAAGACCTCAAAACTAGCCTGATTGGTTGTCGTGTACTCTGCGTCAAGATAATTCAATGCAATTGACTTTTGTTGCCAATTGAACCACGACATTGCTGCCAAGACCAAACTGAAATAACATTTAGAAGTGCTCTTTTGGTTTGTCACACATCCTACATAATCTGAATCTGTGTAGCCAACCAAACTAATTCCATTCATCCTCCTGTAGTCCAAACCATAATACATTGTATCTGCAGGATACTTGAGCATGTCTTTTGTAGCTACCTAGTGCACTCTCTTAGGCTCAACCATGTTCCGACTGAGAATGTTCATTGCAAAACACAGATATGGCTTGGTGTTGACCAGATACATCAACGAGCCAATGAGTTGATGATATAAAGTCGGATCCACCAACTCACTCTCAGAAGCATTCCACTTTTTCTAGTTGGTGATCATAAGTGTAGACATTGGCTTACAATCTTCCATATGAAATCTCCTCAAGATGTCTACAACATACTTTCCTTGCCCCGAGAAAATATGTCCAAGTTCATGCCAAACCTCCAATTTAAGAAAATAACACATCAACCCAATATCCTTCATCTCATATCCTTACGCAAGATCTTGCTTGCACTCCGCAATGAGTCTCTCTGTACCTGTAATGAACAAATCATCAACATAGAACAAAAGAATAAGCGGATCATCACCCATCACAATGTAGTATAGGTTCGGATCTATTTCACTCTTGTGACATCCCATCCGTAACAAGTTAGAATCTATCCTTGAGTACCATGCTCTAGGAGCTTGATTCAAACAATGTAAAGCTTTCTTCAAACTACAAACATGAGAATCTCTCCCATGTATATCAAAGCCTTGCCACTTCTCAACATACACCTCCTGAATAAGTCCATTGAGAAATGTGGCCTTCACATCCATCTGGTGGATCTTCGAGCCCATCTTCGTTGCAATGGGGATCACTACTCTGATCGAAGAGTATCGAGCAATCGACGCAAAGGTCTCATCATAGCCAACTTTATCTATTGGAATCCTCGTGACACAAGTCGAGCTTTTACTTCTTGATGCTGACATCTGCAACATGCTTGATCTTGTAGAGCCATTGAGAAATCACAACAGACTTTCCCTCCGGTCTCGATCATTCTTTATGATGGAATGGTTCTCTTCCATCATGGCATCTCTCCATACTTGATGCTTAGCAGCCTCCTCAAAAGTGGAAGGCTTCGATTCACGAAGACTAGTCACCATAGCCATTTAACTGTAAAACTCTCTGGAACTATTCTCTGCCAAACACATCTCTTGGGATTTCCCACTGACTCTTGAGCTTCCTTCAAGGTTTCATGAAGCCATTTAGGCTTCCTCTTCCTTGAAGTAATCTCAAGTGGGAGAGGATTGATCTTGCTCATCCACATCTGCTAACTGTCTTGAAGATGTAACCCATGTGGTCGGTGAACCAAAAACCGATGAACCGGTAGCTGGTGAATCAAGTGAATCGAAAATATGTGAAATTAGAATTGGTGAACCTGTAACATGAGAACCTAAACCTGTACTTGGTGAACCTGTAGACTGTGTCCGTGAACTCGAAGCACCTTTAACCTGCGAAGCACCTTTAACCTGTGGACCAGTCACCCTGGATACATGTGACCTTACACTCCGTGAAGATGGACTTTGTGTGTTCACCTTGGGTGTGGAAGCCTGCTGCTCCCCTTGCTTCGACTCTTGAGACTTCCTGAAGGCCTACTCATCAAATCTCACCTCCCTCCTCACAACTCTCATTTGTGAAGCAATATATATGTGAAAGGCTTTCGAAGTCTCATCATACCCCACAAAAACGCCCTTTTTTGTTGTGGGCTCCAACTTTGTCCTCTTCTCTGTAGGGACATGAGAGTAAGTCAGACAACCAAATATCATGAAATGGCCAACCTCAAGATTCTTCCTTGAAAAAGCCTCCTCGGGAGTCATACACCTCAAGGATCCATGGGGACTCCTGTTCTAAATGCATATAGTTGTACACCTCAAGGATCCATGGGGACTCCTCGACCCAAAGAAAGAAAGGAAACTTTTGCTTAGGAAACATCGCTCTCGTTGCACCCATAATGGCCTCGTTCTTTCTTTTAGCAACCCCATTCTACCGTGGGGTATATAGAATTGTCAACTGTCACTTGATCCCCTCTTGTGCATAAAACTCATTAAAAGCAGTGTAGGTGTATTCATCCCCATTGTCTAAACGTAACACCCAAATCCTCTTCCCTATTTGGTTCTCCACAAGAACTTTGAACTCTTGGAACCTCTGCAAGACTTTTTTGAACTTTTTGCTCATCAAAAAGTAAATTCAAGTCTTCCTGAAGAAGTCATTATTGAATGTGACATCATACTCAAAACCATTCAAGGCCGTTTGCACTAGCTCATTGCTAGCAACCACCCCCCGAACTTCTCCAAGCTCATCTCTCATTTTTGTGATCCTAGTAAGGTAAGATGCAACATTTTCAGATTTTGCCATTCTAATGCTTTTCAACTTCTCTCTCAGTACCATCTTTTGGTTTTCATTAGAGCTATAGTAGATGCAATTTAAGACATCCCACATTTGATAAGCATGGTCCTTATCGGTCACATGTGGGATCACATTATCTTTAACTGCATCTAAGATAATTCTCTTAGCCTTGATGTCCTTCTTGTTGAAGGTTGCCAAAGCTGTTGAATCTGTAGTTGTAGGCACCACGGCGGGATTAGCTTGAGTGCTATTCGCAATTTCCCACAAATCATTTTCTTGCAAAATCAACACAATCTTTGCTTTTTAAGGATTGAAATTAGTTGCGTCTTCCAACCCGTCCTCTATCCTCAACCCAGTTGCCATCTCAGTGAAAATGCAAGTTTAAATTTGCATAGGGAACAAAAGGTTGTCCCTCTCAAGTAAGAAATTTCTGCTATATCTTTCAACCTAGCTATGGTACCATGTAAAAGTTTCAAGTGTTTTTCCCTACCTAAGAAATTTCTGCTATATCTTTCAACCTAGCTATGGTACCATGTAAAAGTTTCAAGTGTTTTTCCCTACCCTGGTTTCAAGTCTCACTTTTCATTGTTTGATGCCCAACCCATTGGCCATGATTGTGGCAAATGAATTAGTACTCATAAACAACACAAACTTTACAAATATTGAGTAGAATAAATACACACAAAAATCAGACTTGAGAATTTTCAGGAAAATGCCTCAGGAAAAACCCCAATGGGGAAAACCCGTGGGAGAGAGGGAGTTGTTGTCGAAAATGTAGTGGAACAATTGCTTCTTGTCCATAGACTAGTTGAAATGGTGTTTGGTCGGTCGAACACTTGTACGCTATTCTGTAAGCCCATAGTACTGCAGGTATCTTTTCGTCCCAATCATCCTTGTCGGTATTACAAATTTTAGTTAGGCCCTTTGTTAATGTTTTGTTAAATGCCTCAATTGCTCCATTCGACTGGGGGTGATAAGTTGTACTACGTCGATGGTCAATTTTGAACTGGCCTGTTAGTACTTTGATGGTTTTATTAATAAAGTGTGAACCTTCGTCACTAATTAGGGTTATTGGACATCCAAATCTAGTAATTTTATTTTCATAGATAAATTTAACAGCTATCTCATTGGAACATGTGTCGACTGGTTATGATTCTGCCCACTTGAAAACATATTCTACTGCAATTATTATGTACCTTGCACCTGTTCTTTTTGCTGGTACGGGGAATGGTCCTATGAAGTCGATGGCCTATATTTCAAATGTCAAACTTGGGTTTATTGATATCAAGGGCATTTATGTACTAGGCATAGGTCGACCCAATCGTTGACATCTGTCGCATTGGCTCACGAACTTTTTACAATCTTGTATAGTGTCGGTCATCATAGCCCTGACTGTTGGATTTTCTTGGCAGTTGTGTCTGCTTGAAAATGTCCTCCCGCCGGTCCATAGTGTGCTTCATACATGATATTATCTCTTTCATGTTCTAATACGCATCTTTTGAGTATGTCGTCCAGGCCCATTTTATATAAAAATCAATTTATGAGGCTATATGGTGCAACTTTCATGGCTAAGATTTGTTTCTTTTTCGTGCTCATACCCTCTAGTGCTTGTCCATTTTCTAAGAATTGAGCTATTTCCTCTAATTGTGCTGGGACTGCTTCTATTCGAAATTAATGTGCATTCGGCAGGTCATCTTCGACTCCTGTCGGTTCCTCTCCTGTGTTGATTCGTGACAAGTGGTCGAGTCCGACATTTAATTTTCCTGGTCTAACAACGACTTCAAATTCGAATTCTTGGAATAGAAGTAGCCATTGACAAATTCTCCCATGGTGTAAGGGTTTATTTATAAGGTATTTTAATGCTTGGTGCTCGGTATAAAAGATGAAAGGATTGGCTAGTAGGTAATGCCGATACTTCTGTAGTGCAAAGATCATTCCTAATGCTTCTTTCTCTGTTGTCGAATAGTTCCTTTTTGCTTTATTTAATTTTCTGCTGTTGTAAACTATGGGGTAGTCCATTCCGTCGTCCCTTGGTTGTGTTAAGATTGCTCCTATTGCTAGGCCTGATGCGTCGATGTGTACATGAAATTTGGTCGACCAATTCGGGAACCTTAGAATGGGTGCTTTGACTAGCTTCCTCTTTAGTGTTTCAAATGATATGTTGCATTCCTCTATCCAGTCGAACTCCTGATCTTCTCTTAATAGTTCTTCCAATGGATACGTCATATCTGAATAATATCTTATGAATTTTCTGTAATATCATGTATGACCAAGTAGTACCCTGACTTGTTTTAGGTTCAATGGTGGTTTTAAGTCGAGGATAATTTTTATTTTTGCAAAGTCGACCTTGATGCCTTCTTTGCAGACAATGTGTCCTAATAGTATCCCTATAGGGGTTAGAAATATGCACTTCCTTATGTTTAGAGATAGCTGGATTTGTCGGCATCGCTCCAACATGATCCTTAGCCATTTGCAGTGATCTTTTAGTATAGAGTATATTGCCCAATCATCGAAATATACTGCCATTGTTTTGTAAATATATTCTTGAAATGTTTTGACCGCAATTCTCGAAAATACTGCAGGTGCGTTCTTTAGTCCAAAAGGCATAACTCTGTAAGCAAATGAGCCAAATTCACATACGAATGTTGTCTTTTTCTGGTCTTCTTTGGCTATTGGTACTTGGTTATAACCTGAGAATCCGTTTGTAAACGAGTAGCATTCATGTCCTGCGACTTCATTTAATATTTCATCTACATAAGGTGTTGGAAATGGGTTTGTTAAGGTGACTTTGTTTAATTCTCTGAAGTCGACACAGATCCTTAGCTTTGTCGGGTCGTGTTTCTTTGGTTGAACAACCATTGGGCTTACCCATTTTGATTGGTCAATAGGGTAGATAATTCTTACTGCAAGCATATTATCGATCTCTTTCTTGACTATCTCTTTGTATTTATGAGCTAATTTATATGGTCTCTTCTTTACAGGTTGGACATAAGGTTTGATGTCAATCTTCGTTTCACCCATTTCATGAACTAGACCTTTGAGATCTTTGTAGTCTCTAGTGAATACATCCTGACATTATTTTAGTAAGTTTACTATTTCTGTTGTTTGTTCTTCACTCCAGTTTTTTCTAATTTTTGTCATTTTTGGTCGATCATCATTTGAGATGTTGAATTCTTTAGTTTTCACTTTAGCATCTAACCATTCTGGTGCTTTGGCTTCATTAATTGGTCGACTCCCTTCTTTAAACTGTGAAAATGTAATAGAAAAGTCTACTGCAGTCATTCGGTCGGTGTCTTCTTTGTCGGTTGTCTCGATTTTAAGTACTGTGCGAATTGGTTTTGTTGTTTCTGAATGGAATGATTTCTATCGAAAGCTTTTCCCTTCCGGATTTTCATTTTCCAGTTGTAGTCTTGTTGACTGTGTTGTTGTCTTGGTTTGTATGTTATTACATGTTATTGTCAGTTGGTCACAATTTTGTGTTAGGGTATTGTTCTCGGTCGGTTCTATAAATGCCTTGATTTGTTTTGAAGTTTCGACTAACTTTTCGTTTTGTGGTATAAAGCTGGTCTTTGATAAAGTTCTCTCTAAGTTCATGCCATAGGAATGTTTCATCGCGTGCTTCTTCCATTTTGTACCATTTGTTTGGTAAGTCGGATAGCGTCGATGGAAACAGGTGTGGCCATGTATGTTCCTCCTTATACCCAAGTCTTTTCCACTTTTTTTTGCATGTTCTTATGTGCTCTTTTGGGTCCTGTCCTTGGATGAACATATGTATTTGGGCTTGATTGGTTAGCCTTTTTCCTCCGAATCTTTCTACAAAGTAAGTCGAAGCTGTTGTCCATGTGTGCAATCTTGATTGATGGGTATCCCACCATCTAGCAGCTTGTCCTGTGAAGGTTTCTACTAAGCTTTGTAGTCGGCCATGTTCACCAATATTTTTGGATATTTGTTCTATATGCATAATTGGTGATTCTATTTCTTTGTATCCTGGGATTTGTTTGATACTTATATTTGTTGGTTTTAGGGTAGGGTATTCCCTGCTTTTATTTTCAAATATTTTTGAGATGATGGAAACCAAGAAACATTGTTGGACTAGTTTCTTTTGCACTGTTTTAATGGTCCAACAACCTCTTGCTTGTGTTTCGTAGTTTTCGACTTCCCAATCATATAATTATGCATCTGAGTTGTATCCTACTGAATCTTGATTGCCTAAGTGAAGTTTGCCATAGACATTGGGTTATGTGTCGTCTTCATTATTTTGTATTTGATATAATTGTTGGATGTCGACTTCTTCTTCAATAGGTTCTATCCAAGGTTCTCCTTGGGATGGATGGATAGGTACTATGACTTTTTGTCCATTCCCTTTTAGTTTGATCATTTATTTGTCTAAAGATATCGATGCTTTCATTTTTCTTCCTCAAGGTCGACCTACTAACGTTGTGAAGGAACTGGATCCTTCCTTAGGGTCAATAATTTCAAAGTCGAATTTGGTCGATATTCCTTTTATTGTCGTATCGACATTTCTCCAAACTCCAATAGGTTTGATCAGACCTTGGTCGGCTAATTTCAGGTATATTCTTGACTCGTATAGTCGAGGTCTACCCAATTGTTCCCAAGTGTCATGAGTCATAATGCTTACTTGTGAGAGGAAGTCAAGTACAACTTGTCAGACATGGTATCCTTCAATTTCTAGGTTGACAAGTGGGTCAGCATCACTTTTGTCCTTATAATTTAGACTGTAGATGTTTTTTGTTTGTTTTTCTATATTATTGTTGTGTTTCATATTATACAATAATTCAATGAATTGAGATACCGCTTTATCCTCTTGTACTAAACGTATTAATTCATTAACTGTGCTTCGTTGACTATCATCAGCTTCTTCTTGTCGAGAAAATTCTTTAAATATATTCGTTGCATTTTTATACAATTGTTTTTGTTTAGCTGGGTTAGGATAATCGTTTTTTTCTTTTATTTTGCTTATGCGAGGACTATCACTCCCGATTTTTGTCCCTTGTTGGGTTACTATATGCAGATTCTTTGTATTGATTACATCATGTTTTTGAAAGCACGACAATACATTAACATTTTTTTTATTGATTTTATCAAGCATAGTAGGGCAATCCTCTAATGAGTGATCTCTGACTCCACAGCTAGTACAAAATTTTAAATCGGTTCTGTCCTTGTATGGGTAGTCTTCATATCGATGACCTTCTTTATAACATGTGAAACACTGGATGGGCCGATGTGGTCGGTTGTCGCGATTCCCAGAGAATCGACCTCGACCTCCATATCCTCCCCGTCGGTTGTCAAACCAGTGCTCATATCGACGAGCTTCATATCTTTGATTATTCAGTTCATTTTGAGCATTGCTTCGCTGGTTGTTATCGTTGTTCTACGCAACTGCGTTTGTCTGGTAGACTGCTTGGTAGTTTTGTCGATTCTTTAAGTTTAGGTGGCAGTCGGCCGTGGCGTGACTTTTTACTTCACAGATTGCACACCAAGATGCTTTGCCATTTTTCATGTTATATGGGCAATCTTTCGTTGTGTGTTCTCCATGTTCTTGGCAGATGTCGTAGAAGCACTTTGTTTGAACAAATCGAACATCTTGTCAACTGATGTCTTGTCGACAGTTGTCTTTGGTGTGTCCGGCTGTTGAGCATTTTGTGCACCAGACATCTTGATTCTTAAGGTTCATCTCTTTCAATGATTTCTGCATGATTTCTAGCTGTTCTTCGAGTCTAGTATCCATGGGATATGCTAGAAAATATTCGTCCATCTCCACTTGCAGAGCTTTAGTAAGCGCATCTTCATATGTTTTAAACGTCTCTAGGCTTATGTGCCGCTGAATTTTTTGTGATAGACCTGCAAGGAACCATTGAATTAATAGTTGTTCATCAATTACATAATCCAGTTGGCTGAGGAGGTCTTTCCAACGTTTATCGTACTCTCAGACAGAGTCTGCTGGCTTTTGCGATGTTGTTTTCAACTTTTTAGCTGCCAGATGTTTTGCATCTGGAGTTTTAAAGAACGACAAGAATTGCACTTTAATTTATGCTTTAGATGCTTGAGGGGTTCTCTCAGTAAAGGTCATGTAGCACGTTAGTGCTCTTTTCCTCAAGGCACCAGCAAACTGTGCCATCTATCGATCTTCAACTGTAACCTGATTTGCCTCCCATGTCGACTCATAGACGAATCAATGCTGTCTAGGATCTTCGTCACCCTCATATAGAGGGATATGCGCTGATCCGTGACCCATGTTGGACTCGCTGTTGCTATCTCCTCCAGGAGGTGGCGGTGGTGGTGGGGGTAGTGGGATGTTTTGTTTATCTCTTTGTGCAGAGTTGTTGTCGACTAAACTTTCATTCCCGTTGGTTGTTTTGTTTGTCATTTCTTCTTCGACAAGTAGTCGGTTCGGGTCGACTTCTCCTGTCGATGTCCAACTGCAATTATTTATTTGCAGGTACGACTTTTCTGTATTTTCCAAAGCTGTATTTGGCAGGGGGGTGCTCCTTCATGTGTCGGGTAAAGTAAGTGGATACTTCGGTTGGACGGGTACGCTTGAAGCGTGACCCAGTTTCCTTCTTTCGATCGACGGATCACTATATGATTATCATCATTTACCTCGTCGTCTAGTCGGCTCCATATACCAAACTCACCAGCTCTTAGTCTTAGGTCTTCTTCGAAAATGGCTTGCATCCTAGTACCCGAATTCGTTGGAGATAGAGGTCTTATCTCTTGGGGAACTTCTATTTGGAGAGCTTCACGCTGATCTATCCACAAGTATTCTTCCATGGGTGATGCATCTTCATCCACGTCTTCTTCCTGTTGGTCATGACCCGACTCTGGCAGAGTTCTCTCTTGGTCTGTCACCCTAGTACTCATTCCTCTTTGCAATGTTATAGCCCTTTCTCTTCTTTCTTCCCTTCTTTTCGGCCTCTTTTGTCTCTCTATTCTCTGTAAATCTACCATACCTTTGTGTGTCACTGTCCGTTCGATTTCCTTTTTAGGTTGACTTTTCATTGCTGGTGATGGTATCTCCTTTTAGTCGACTAGAATCCTCTTCTCATTACCCCGACATATGACCAACTACCCCCCCATAGCCTACTCGACGCTTTAAAAATCTCGGATAGTTCTGTTTACTTGCTTAGGAAATATTCCCACTCTCTTTCGACAATAAATTTCTCCCACTTTTTCTGTTTCTCCGCCCAATTAGAATTTGCTAGCGGTTCATGCTGTGACGGACGAGGTTCGACAATATGACCCACTCCTTTTTCTATCAGGAATTTGAATAGTAGGGTCAGTAGGGAGCACAAGAACTGCTCGATAAGGTATGTATAGAATTTCTTCTGAATGGTTTCCATCAAGGTTCTTTCTTCTATAGCTTGCTCCTCACAGAATTCGTCGGCGATCTTTTCAAACCACTCCGACAGGTTTGTTCTTCCCCCTCGAATCAGTTTCTTTAGTAGCTCTTGGTTCTTAGTTGCTTCTGGATTTTTCATCGAGAAGTTTTTTCAAAAGCTGGGGTACCGATTCTATGAACTTCTCATGAGTTTCAGTGAAGAATCTCTCATTCTCCTGAGCAGTCGTCAATCTGTTTCTCCTCGTGTAATTCTGCAAATAATTTGCTATCTTAAGCTCCCACCAGTTCTTAATATCCTCTTCTGATATCATCTGCTTATAGTCATCTCAGATATGTACTACCAGCAACAGAACCAATGTTGTAATCTCACGGATCACAAAGGGTACCAATAATACACATTAAAGCATACACACATAACAAAGACAAGAGACAAGAACATAGATGTAGAATAACCGATTATATTATATTATGAGGGTCCATACAAACACAGAACTGAACCAAGTTCTCATCTGGCTCAACAGCCTAATATATATGATTTACAAATAGTTACATATAACTACCTGTCGGTCAGGTCAACCGACACGACCTTATGCGGCTGACCTAATCTCTAATTATTCGGCTAATCGACTTAGTCGGCTCACCGACTAGCTCCTCCAACAAAAATGCAGAAGTTATGAACTAATGGGTGACAGAAGCTAATGAAGATAAGAGGGACAAATTGGCTTTAACAGTTCAAATGTCTGTTAATTCCGGTGTTATGAATAAAATGACTCTTTCTGAAGTAGATGGCATGGACGTAGATGAAGAGATTTCCAATAAAAAAATCAAAATGCATCCTTAGAATGAGCTAACCATTTCAGAAGATTTAAAGAAAAATGGTTTTGTTTCAGAAAAAGTCTGTGCAAATGCAACAATATTCTTTTGGAGATGAAGGTAAAACATAATCTCGTTCTCGCTACAAATCTAGGATAGAGCTGATGTCGAGTTATGCTGATAACGAAATGCAGTCATTGGAGGAAACTAAGAATCTTCTTCCCCGAGTTAGGAAATTAATCAATAAAAAAACTTCATTGATTTCTACTCGAGATGCAGAGAGAAATACCCTAAAATTTGCCATGGTAAGTGATAAGAAGATTTCTGAGATGGAGGTGAAGTTGGATAAAATTAGTGTTCCTAATAAAATACATCTCCACAAACAAATTGGAGATGTCATTTATTCTGATTTGTTACATGCAGCTGTGAAAGTTACTAGATTGCAATCACTTGTAGATAAAATGGGAATTCAATTAAAACATGGGAAAGTTGAAAATAAAGCCAATTTGATTCAAATAAAAAAGCTACAGGGAGATATCATAAGCTTAGGGACTGAACCAAATAATGTGCAAGCGACGAAGAAGCTTCTGGAAGAGAAAGATACTACCATTCAAGTGTTGAAAAAGAAGCTCAAGGTCCCTAACACTGAACATGTTCAATCTTCAAAATTGTTTGCATTTCAGGAAGAAAACGAGAAAGTCTACCAAGAAATGATGGATTATAAAGGAAAATTATTGAAGATGCAGGAGGAGAAAAACAAGTGGGAAACAAAAAAAACTGAGTTGATAGCTCAGATTGCAAGGTTAAATAAAGATCAAAATGATGAAAAATAGGTTATGGAGGAATTGATGAATCAACCTTTCGTTGATACAGATGAACCCCTTGTTAATGTTGAAAAACCACTAGTTCCCATGTCTAAGGTAAGTTTGAAAGAAGTGGAAATTAAAGGGTTAAAGGATGAGAATGAAAAGATCAAGTCAGAATTGGCTAAAAGTATTGAAGAGAAGAATAAAGATTGGAATGAGAAGAGCCAATTATAGAAAAAATTTAATGAATTAAAAGAGAGAAATATAGGAAAAGCTCATTTACAGGGAGCTAAACATTTGATCTGGGATACTTTGTCTGTAGAAATCACTAAATTCAGACATTATTTAAATTTTATCAATGATGAAAGCGCATTGGTAAATCTGGCTGCTCAGAGATTAAAACTAGCAAATGAAACCATGGAAAAGAAATCTCTGAATACTGCTCATAATGCTGTGAATTTTTTCAATTCTCTGACATATCAAAATCTGTAGGATATTGATATCAAAGACAAGGTAGCTATTGTGTTATGGGCAAAGAAGTTTATCAATAAACATCAACTTATGAAAGTTGTGCAGGATAAAGCGAATCAGATGTCTTCTCAAATTAAGGATTTCGGGGCGGCTTTAAAAAATTTATTTGATGATGGTCTCCCTTCTTTTTGGGATGACGAAGGACGATTGTTTTCTCAGGAACAGTATCATAGCTTATTGGTACAAAATCGCATGGATCATTCTAAATTTGAAGATTTAGTCAAATGATTAACATGAAAGGTCATTGTTGAAAAGTTGACAGAAGACTTTGAAATATTGGACAGGTTTTTAATTATTAAAAAAGGATTACCAGCTGTGTCTTATGAATCTTATGTGGATTTGGAGGTGTCAATAAGAGAAATGACAGAGTACGACACTCCAAATGTAGAACAGTGGAAAATGGTGGAGAACTTTGGGTAAACCAAATACATATTACATTCATAAAGATAAGTGTTGCAGTCTCGGGAAGTTGTTTGTTCGTGGTGCCTTGCAGTTATGGATTTTGCTATAATCAAGCAATCTGTTATTTCAAACAAAGCATGTAATTATTATTCCTAGTTATTAGGGAAATGGTTACAAGAACTTATGATTAACAGTTAGTTGGTTTTTGACGTTCTTGGAAGAAACTATTTTGTATATATTTGAATTTTATTGAGGTATCAGGGGTTGGAACCCGTAAGATTGGACTGATGTTTTGTGAGAACCTTTTTGAATAAAATTACAGAGCCGAATGCTAGTTTATCTTCAAAGATTCATGCATTGTTTATGTTACAGTCTGTGCTTTCTTTCTCTGTGAAATGTTTTTTAAGTGTTTACCTTCCATTTTGTTTTCTTTCATGTCTGAATGCAGTGTATAATAGTTTCAGAATTCATACATGTTATGCTCTAGCTATTGTTTCAGATATCCACAAATATTTCTTCTAAAGTTGATATGAAATTCATCCTGTGATGCTCTATATTAATGGACTGTTCATGTTTCTTTCCTATCGCCTGGAAATCAATGAATGACTGTAGCTGAATAATTATCTTGCATTTGTTGAGATTCTGAGTAGACAGCTTTGTATTATCTTCATCTGTTTTGACTCCATAGCCCAATGGTTATATGTTTTGTTTCAACCATCTACGTAACTTAAAACTATTGAGTTATATATCTGGGCTTGTTAAAACTGTATCTGAGAGATCCTCTCCTTGGAAAGAAAAGCCAATTTCTTTCTAAAAGTGGTTTTTGCTGTTACCTTAAGATTTCCTTTCACAACCTTGGGTATATTTTGAGTGATAACAGAAAGATCGTTGGCGACTTTGCAGGGGCTATGAGGGGACCTAATGGGTGAGAGGCGCCTTGCTCTAGATCCTATTGGGCTTGATCCCTCTAACGCTTTGAGAATGAATCGGCTAACCTGTGGTTTGACAACTCTTAACTGGAATCGATAAGATCAATCGGTCTCCCAGAGGGGGAGGCTTGGGGGGTCCAAGGTCTCACCACTCTACTGTTGGAGGTACTCTGGGCTCTACCCGTCACTTGTTCCTTTGATTTGATGGGTCAACGCTAAAATAAGAACTGATTGTCTTGGCGCTCCCAAGGCATGGGGAGATGTGAAGGATTTGTGACCCGTGGCTGAATATCTACCCGGTGAAGAGGGAGATGCATCTCTGGTTTGATACCAAAAAAAGGTGGAGAGGGACCCCCCTGAGTCCTTGTAGAGTTAGAAATGTCATCCTCTGATCTCATAGTAGAAGGGACACTGAAAAATGAAAAATTCCATCCCTCTTTCCTTAGTGGTGTGTATTTATTCATAGATATAGAAGGAATCAATAAATCCTGTATTTATATAAATTTTAAAATATCGAAATATTATATTAATATTAAAACATAGTTGTTTAAACGATATATGATTTGGACATTTTTAGGCTATCATCATCATAGTCTCACTATACATTTTTTTGGTTAAATTGCAATTTTTATTTCTTTAATTGAAATTTTGAATGCATAAGTGGATCCAACCCCCTCAAATATCTCTATTGCACCTAGATTGTGCAATCTCAACAAATGATACATGCAATTCTAGCAACTCTTCTGAATTTTTAGTTGGGTTTCACACAAAAAATGATCGACAAAATATGACGAGAAAATGTTCAAATCGTAACATGTTTAGGCTACTGATTGAAACACAACAAAAGTGAGTTTTAATGCTAACATTGTAGGTCTCCAATCACTATAATGTGTAAGCATATGTTTTAAATTTTTGCAGCTGCCAAAATTACATTGTCACTGCTTAATTACCACAAACCTTGCATAGGTGCTTGGTGTGATAGATTCATCATCTTTTCTGTTAAAAATAAGATCTTCGACTTCTTCGTTGATAATCCTTTGATACCTATGGTGTTTTTGTAAGATGGAGACAGTCTAACAAGACTTTATTGGTTAAGAAAGTTCTCAACCTCATAAAGAAATGATCACAAAAGTATAAATAAAGTTCTTGGTTAAGGAAACTTAATAAGGGGTTGCTTGAATAAATATAAATGTTAAAAGAGAAGTAAGAAATTTTAGAACTCTAAAACAAATCTGATAAGATATAAAAGGAGACCCCAACATTGGAAATTAAAGATCTTGAAAATTCCAAAGAAGAACTTCAACATGAAGTACATATCCTACAATGCAAACTAGAAGAGTAGGTTAACAAGCCCAAAGAACTCAATTTTTTTTACAAACATAGAATAAAATATTAAGTGTTGATTCAACAAGATATTGTAATTCAATGCGATCAAGAATCACAGAGAAAACAACATGGCATGAATGAACTTGACAAAGTTTTAATTGATAAAGATAAGGAAATTAATCATTTGAAGAGTCATAGTTAGATTATGCTTATATAAGTAAAAAAAATTAAAATTAAAGGATATACCAATATTGAAAGTAGACAAAACAACATTGATGGATGCGAGTGTATCAATGAAGTTTTTAGAACTTGAGACTACAAACACAGAGACCTTAACAGAATTGATTGAAACTCTAAATCAAAGTGCTATTACTGATGAAGCTTTATCAATGAAAGAACATCCAGAAAATGAGTACAAGAAACAATTCATTGACAAGTCAACATCTATATATTCAACGATGTCTGACATTCCATCTATAATTAATGAATCCATTGATGCACTATAGATTATGAAAATATCACATATTAATATGTCAACACGAGTCAAGCATGGAAATTTTAAGAAAGATCAACTTATTAGGGTGCCAAAATCAACGCCCAAATAAAAAAAAATTGTTGTATGCAATACCCAATGTATCAATATTAGAAAATACATAACCAAAGTCAATGTTGTATTTACATAATGAAGCATTTGAAGATCCATACAAATCAAAGTCAATAACAAAGAAGAGAAAATAAAAAATCTTATGATCAAAGAGTTCAAGAAAGAATCTCTTTATGATGGATTGATTCATTCTAGATGCGGCAATATTGTTTGAAGTTTCGAACATCTTATTGCCTTATGTCCTCAACTTTATTAAATAGGAGAAAATCGAAGGAAGATATATCATTGCATACTTTTTTTCTACCTCTACTCCGGTAACAAAGTATTTGCACCGAGAGTAGCGAGGTGCTCTACATCCCAGTGTGGGGAAGATGTTGTAGCCTGGGTAACGTTGACGTGGCAATGTTGGTTAAAAATAAAAATAAAAATAAACATGTCGGCTCATATAAACCATAAGGTATAAAAATAACATGTCGGTTGATATAAACTCGAAAGTATAAAAATAACATGTTGGCTTAAAATAATATTTAATTTATTTTTATCTTAAATTTTCTACACATTAAAAAAAATTTACACTTCAAGAAATTGGATCCCTCTTTGTGCTTAATAGATTCGGGTTTAAGATGGATCCAAGCTAGTTTTAAAGAAAGGGAGACTTATAAAATACTTAAAGTAGATTACCATAATGTATGGTGTATAATCATTTATGTTGTATCAATAGTCAATATTTTATATTTATTACATAGAATATAATATTTATCATAATGTACAATTAATAGTCCATATAACTGTATTGTAATTAATGATAATCCTACTTTTAAAAGAAGGAATGATGTATCATTAATGACAATATAATGCATATAAAATATTGGCTACTACTCAAACATGATGATTATCCATCATATTTTCATGGTAATAAACTTTAGGTATATTTTTCTTCTAATTTTAACATGTTTACATAAATATTTTGTTATATAGTTTTTCCAAATCTTCTATTTATGTCAGTTTTATTAAAAATATTATATTTCAAAATATATGAACATCGTTGAATAAGATCATTTGCAATACCTTAATCATTTTATTTTTTTATGTGGACAATTATAACAATCTTAGCTTTTGAATGTTTCACATCCATATCTCATGATAATAAAGATTAAAACTACAATTTATGGTGGGAAACAAATCATGGATAATAAAACTCATTGCAAAATTTTCTTTGCATTAATTAACTAGTATTGTAGTGCATAATTTTTGTTGTTGACTATATAAATAATTAATCTCAATACTTGCTTAACTAGAATAACTACACAAGGCAAACATCCAATTGGCTCAACCAAATTGTAGGGAAACGATGATTCACTGACTCCACGAGCAAATGTTTTTTTCTGTGTTACTGTGTATTCTTGGAAAGTAGCAACTAGATTAGAGCTAACTACTAGTTGTTGCTACATCAAAGATTGAGAAACATTGTAGTTCTCTTTAATATCTCTTGCTACGACTCCCCATAGGTAATTCATAACAAGTACTTACAAGGTTGGTGGATTCCTCCGCATGTCTTATTCACTATCATCCCTAGTGTGAATGATCAATATCTGTAACAATAAATGAGGTTGTAATGCTAGGACAATAACTCATGCCCAAACAATAAGGAATAATGGAGAAATATTCCATATTAGAATAATATCCCACAATGAAACAATAACTTATGCTAGATCAATACCTACTACCTCATGCTAGATAAATAACTTTGATCAAAGTTAATTCCCCTTTTTTCAAATAAAGATGCCTATATGCCAAGCTGGATGCAATTTTTGAAAAAAATCTATTCAAGAAATGCACCTATCTTGCAATAATAATTGGATATGCACAATGACAATCATGCAATCTTTCTTACAATTAGGAACTAGATTTGCATAAGTATGCAAGCCTCCTAAACTAGTTACTAAATGAAAACAAGTATGCAAGGATCCTAAATCAACAACCAATTGTGTATGCTAGAGTTTCTTTCTAGTTGTCCTTCAAGGATCAGAAATCAACAACCAACTGTGCATGCTAGAGTTTCTTTCCACTTGTCCTTGTAACATTTCCTTGTTGCTTGTCACACATAGGTGCTCCATCTCATTGCCTTCTTAAAGACTCATTATGCATTATTTATTTACTATTCACATAAATCTTTGTTCATTTATTAGCATCACACATCACATGCATCAACTACATTATCAAAGAATTTACTTTTCAAATAATAGGGCCTTTGCACTCCCAATTATTTGAATACATTACGAAACATCTCTTTATATAATGATCACAAACCAATGTGGGCTTAACTAATGAGTGTGCATTATTGCATCATACATAGTTTACTCATGGCCACTTTATGTGGCTATGGGAATTTTGGTCTTAACTAATAAGTGTTTATTATTGCATCATACATAATTTACTCATGGCCACTTTATGTGGCTATGGGGCAAATTTAATGGTATTATTGGATGAAATAATTGTGCACAACTATAAATTTTTATATAATGATCACAAACCATTGTGGTCTTAACTAATGAATGTTCATTATTGCATCATACATAGTTTACTTATGGCCACTTTATGTGGCTATGGGCCAAATTTAAGGGTATTATTGGATGAAATAATTGTGCACAATTATAAATCTCAGTGTCTTGGTCTTCTTTTTTATTTGATTGGATTGTAGATGTGTTGTGTTGTGTTGATCATGTAAGATTAATGTCCTTATCTTATCTTTTCATTTGTATTTCTTGTACATGTCACATGGGTTGCATGATGTTTGTTGGATGGGCCAATGTGCTTTAATCATGCAATTTGTGCTTGTTGCTCATAAACACTTTCATGCATGATATAAAGCTTGTTATCTTGGGCATGCTTTGGATTTGCTAGTCATCTAAGGTTAAGTTCCCTTATCTTGTCCATTAATTTACACATGCTTAGACAAATGGGTAAAAGTGATGCATGATGCATTGTCGTTCGTTGATTGTACCGCTAAGTGTGCACTCATTGTTTATTATTCAATTTATACTCACAAACGCTATTCTTTCACTATCAATTACTCTGATTGAGTTGGAGTGCTAGATGTAAGGTCTAGGGCCTATATTGAAAAGGTCTAATTTTGTTTTCCAGGGCTTATATGAAAAGCGAAGAAGGGGGTTTCTTAGTCGAAGTATTAAGTAGGTTTCCAAATAGGTCTTAGTTCCCAAGGCCTTATATATGTGAAAACACAACAAAAAAGAAAGTTAAGCACTGCCACCCACCTATCTAACAAAGACAACTACTTGTTTAACCTCATCGACGAAACTTCTGCGTGAAGGCAGGGTTAAACAACAATATTCCGAAGTGTTTTTAATAGGTATAGGCTCGTTGTAAGGATGTTATTCCAAAAGCATGGGTTCTGAGGTTCCAAAGTAATAGTTTAATAGGTTGTTCTCCCAATGGGTTTATATGCCTAGTTGTTTCCCAGGGCTATGAAAAAGAAAGAGTGTCAGAATCCAAGGTGGAGGTTCAAATTAGAAGTCTATTCTAACCCCCAAAAGTCCGCTGTTCCGAGGCTATTCCAAGGCATAGTTCAAGGTTTCCGAGTGGGAGGTCTGATGGATAGGTTCAAAAGGTGCCAAGTCTGATCCCCATGTAAGTTCCCGGGGCAGTTCCAAAGTCTGATTCCCAAGTAAGTTCCCAAGACGTAGTGTCTAGGTCGTAGTTTGTAGGTATTATATCAAAATGATTGCATTCTGAACATATCCACAAAAAAGAAAGAAAGAGGGGATGCTTAAATGGAAAAGGAACCAATGTGATGTTTTTTTTAACAGAGACATAGGGGATATGAGGAGTACAATTTATTGTAATTGGTATGAGTGATGTGATTGTGGTACTTGGGAAGCATATTCAAACTTTCACATGATGAAGCAAAGGGAAACAACTTGAGGTGACTATCTTGATAGTAATGATTGCACATTATTTGAAAAACTTTCACCAAGTATTTTTAGGTATTTGCAATATAGAGTGTGAGTCTTTGATAGAACACTCCAACATTAACAAGGATGTGTTAAATAATCATTCACTTAACATTTAGAAACAATGAATAAATAAATTTCCATACACTTATAATTTCCATTAACAATTATCATATCATTTTTTTCCACAGAAAAAATATCCTAATTTTATATCTCAACTCCTGGAACTCGTCTTATTCCTGTAAATTCCATCAATTGTCTCTTCAATTTTTTTGAAGAGAATCAATTCTCTCCTCAACCCTCTTTTCAATTTTTTGTAAGAGTATAAAATTACATTGTGCCTATATATGCTTGGCATATATTCCAAAGAAAAGATCAACCTTTCTTTCTACATACAAAAAATCATCATAGATGCTAACAAAATCTGTCAATAACTACCTTGGATTGTCAAAAACTGTCCTGAATACACCAAAAGGAGAGAACATATCCCATCTTTGTACATAAGTAAAACCGATTAATGGTGGTTGGAAATGACCAAAAATTTCTGTTGACAATCCTTTTGTATGGCTGAAATGTATGTAAAAGGGATTCAAGAAAATCCATTCCATAAAAGGGAGATGACAGCAGCATTGAAAAATTTGGTCTTGATTATGTTTTTCTACTTGAAATTGTTCAACAGCAAGTTGAAGGCCCTCTTTAGAAAGGGCGTCTGCCATTCTGTTCTTTTCCCTGCAGACATGCATGCGGGAAAATAAATTAAAGTTTGATTTAGTATCCAGAATCTCTTCAAGTAATGGAACTAGTCTCGTGTGTGTACATATTTGTGCACAAGACCTATTTAACAACCAGCAGAATCTCTTCAAGTAATGGAACTAGTCTCGTGTGTGTACATATTTGTGCACAAGATCTATTTAATAACTAGCATATGGTTTCCAAAGACTTGTAGATTCTGTACACTTTTTTCCACTACAAAGATCATGAGGATTTTAAGGGATATAAGCTCAACATAGCTTTTTGTTCCCTCCCCAAAATCCAAAGAAATATTGAAAAAATGTGAATATGATAGATTTAGAGTGGTCCATCCACACACCTGGATTGTTCATTCTGCGAGGCACCATAAAAAAATCTACAGCCATAATTTATTAATTATTGGCTACCTGATTCTATGAATTGTTACCTCCCCTTTACCCTGTGAGAAGTCGGACAAAATTGCAACACTAGAGGCTGCAACAAGATCTAGGACAATTATCCTGGCAGATTGAATGGTTCCTTGCTATCCATATGCCACTAGTAATGATAAGGGGAAGGGCTTTATAATGGTGTTTTTGTTGTTGTTTAACCCACCTTGAAGTGCTTGTTCAATTGTATCTCTAGTCTAGGAGAAAACACAACCTATTCCTCTGTTAACCTCCTACCACACATGATTAGTAAAAGCACATTCCAGAAAGAGGTGTAAGACAGTCTCCTCACCCGACTTGCATAGGGAACACCATCCTGGATCTTCCATTCTTCTTTTTTAATGTTATCCCAAGTTGGAACATTATTTTCTAAATCACAGTGACATGAGAAGACATCCTCTTGAAGGACACTTATCTTCCACACTCTTTTCCACCACCGGAGAACCGCCTCCTTGTTGAAGTTGTGAATATTTAATTGAATATATCCCTCCCTATTTTGGACTGTAGGAACCAGAGGGGCATGATACCAAATCGGTTCGTCCTCAGATTCTCTGATGCGAATATGAACATCCTTCAAATTTTTTATGTATTCCTCCCACATAACCCTATTTGCGTTTTCAATCCCTATTTCTCGAGCTGAAAGCCAACCCTGACCCTGATTCAACATAATGGTAGTTCCCATGTCTGCCACCTGGTTTAACCCATGAATTCTTTCTACTAGGTCCAAATGAAGGAGATGTTTGGACTTGCTCTTGGGTCACGAATCCATACCGATTCGCACACGGAGTAAGCTAGCTATGGAGCAATCCTCCCTCATCGGACGGAGGAGGAGCAAAGTTAGCGTTGACTTTGCTCCTCCTCCTTCCGATGGAGGGAGGATTGCTCCATAGCTAACTCACTCCATTCGCACACTGTTCCTGTTTCCAACCCTCCACGCAAGACCGTTACCAACAAGTTCAAAAGAGCTTACCATAGCTTTCCAAATAATTGAGGCATTGATTAATGTCTTAGTGGGAGAACGAGCCTAGTTAATAATGGAGCTCGGGTTGAGTAACCCAATAGAGGGATGATTGTAAAGATGACCTTTGATTCATTCTTGAATAACAAGGACAGGCTTTTTTTCTTTCTGAAAAAAAAAAAAATTGGAGCTCGGGAAAATATATATTTTCCTATAACTTCTGTCCACAAACTTTTGTTGGTTAATAATATCCAAAACCCCATAGAAGCCAAAGCTTTTGAGAACATAATTTTTTTTTAATCCCCCATCCACCAAGAGATTTTGAAGCTGTAATTTTTTTTTCTGTCTTACCCAAGACACACCATAATGACATTTATGACCACTCCATAATAACACCATAATGACATTTATGACCTGACCACTCCATAGTAACACCATAATGACATTTATGACCACTCCATAGGAACTGAGTACATAGTCTTCTGTATTTTTTCAATATTACTTGAATTCAGTTCTCCAATTTTATGATTAACCATATCCAATCTTTCTTTAGATAGTTATTTGGTTATAAATGAAAACCAAGATATTTCAGGCCTGCTTCCAAATCAGCTACAGGGAAAGAAAATTTGGATTTTCAATACCTCACCTCTTCCCCTTCCATATTAACACATGAAAGAGAGGACTTTCTAATGTTGATGACCATCCTAGTTGCTTGTCAAAACAATTCAATTATGCTTGTACATTTTTCTGCATCTTGACTTGATCCGTCATAGAATACTATAATATCATCCACAAAAAATACATGTGTGTTCCTCAACCAAATATCTACACAATACTTCCACTACCAACATAAATAATAATGGAGAGAGTTGATAGCCTTGACATAACTCCCTTTTGGCTCGAAATAACAACGAGGTCAAGCCATTTATTAGCACTACAAATGAAATCATGGAAATGCGACTCATAACCTAGGTAATTAAAGGCACTTGAAATCCTAAATGACCCAGAAGAAGGCTGATATAGAGCTAGTTTACTCTATCATATGCCTTGGGCAAATAAATTAACAAGGACATGTGTCAAGTAATTATTCACATAACACTTAGAAACACCGATTAAATAAATTCCCATGCATGTATAGTGTCCATTGGAATATGTGTGTGTGTGTGTGTGTGTGTTGTAAGCTATACACATTATATTACTTCAAAATTATTAATACAACAATTTAGTGGCTGACCTACCTAGAGGCAAACCAAGCCAACCATTTAGCAAAGTCTTCAAAGTCCCATAAATTGAAACAAAATCAAAACAATGGTAATGGAGATACCAAGCCATTAAAGAAGGAAAAATATCTAAAACATCCATCCTATATAACAGAACACACACAAAAAAAACTAGACCAACCCCTTCAAGATCGTTAAAAAATGTAACCATGTTCACTTTGGCCTTTGGAGGAGGGTTGCTTGATTAGCCTTGAGGGGGATTAGGCTTGAACACCATCCCCATAATGATCTTGGATAGAGTATTGATATGGTTGATCATATCCTTGATGACGGTTGTGTCCAAGTTCATGTTGTCAATAATATTCAAGATCTGGCTTCGATTCCACTCCTCCTCCTTCTCCAATTGTCTCTACAAGTCAGTCTCGCCTCAGTGATAGTCCATTAGAGGCTTCCCAACCATAGTTTTCATATGTCAATAGAGTAGCATTGTCTTGGCATGTTTAGTGTCTTTGGCCCTCGAAGATCCCACATCATCTACCCATGCTTCCCATTCCATATATGCCTTTACCACCTCTGAAGCCCCCGCTTGTGCTCTACCTCCTTCTCTGCATCGCTTAGAAAATACTTGTTTTCCTTCGAAACAACTTTATAAAACACTTTTTTTTTCCTTCGTAACCGCTTGAAAATATACCTGCTTCTCCTTCCCGATTTCTCATTCCACCTTGGCCATGTGTAGTTCTCACTGCCCCCTCCCTCTATCACTAGATTTTTGGAATCTCATTATTGTGCCACCCCGACCCAAATGCACCACACTCGTTTGATTTAGGACTTTCTCACCTCCATTCCCATCCCAAATGGACCGCACTCGTGTTTGGGTCGAGAATTGCTCATCGTTCTAGGGACTGAGAAACCAACCAAAGCTCCAAGAATAGAGCCTAACAAGAGGTCTCTGTAAATGTGAAGTTTCCAGTATAATGACATGATAACCAAATACATGCATGAAAATTCCATCATTCTCCTACAACCTTTCGCCTGTCGCACCCACAATTTCCATTGACATGATAACCAAACATACGCGAGAAAATTCCATCATTCGCCTACAACCTTTCACCCGTTGTACCCACAATTTCCATTGAAATGGAAATAATCAAACCAACATGCAAACACACTGTCATGATGTCACCGCAAAGCATACAAACTCCACCCCTCGTCCTTCGACTTAGTTCTTGGTATGAAATCCTTTCAAACCAAGACATTCCAATCGATGATCAATATCCATCTTGCGACAGAGCCTTTAAGGCTACCTGAATTCCCATACATTCCCATACACCATACACCATGCCATACACCATACAACTCTGATGCCTATGCCATGCCCCAACCCACATGAGGGCTTACCACATACACCATACACCATGCCCCAATGGGCATGCAAACTTGGTTCCCATGCACCATACCCATTAGGCATGTGAACTTGGCGACCATGCACCATACCCCATTGGGCATTCCAACTTGGCCTCCATGCACCATACACCATCGAGGAGCATCCATGTCAAATGAGGCATGCACTATACCCAGCACGATGAACATACGGCAAGTCCCTGATCAGGGGGATGACTCCTGCCGATGACACCCTTCTTCGTTCCATCACGCAATGGGTCCCACTCCCTTTCTCCCATTCGGTTTTGTGCGCAGCGATCCCTACCCATGCACGTCCCATCTCCAAGCTGGCCATCAACTTGGCGCCCATCCACCTCCGTCAATGCAGATTTTGGAATATCGACGGTAAGCTCCTCCATCGCCCCTGTTTTCTCTCCATTTGCTCGATGCCCAGTCCCTTAGTCCAGGTCTTCCGTTTGCCTCCAACTAGTCCGAGTTTCCTCAAAGAGCTGTGTGTAGGCCAACCCACAGTGTCAACCTTACAGGTATTTCATTGTTGCATGTATTTCTTGTTTTATTCATTTTGATATATTTGCAGAGCTATTTAGGGAAAGCTATAATTGGTGTTAGATCTTTATGGTGGTTGTCCTTAGAGATTGGTGTTTTAATGTTACTGCAAGCTCATGTGTAGCTATAAACTCATGTTTTGATGAAGCGAAATATCCAGCTCTAATAATTTGTAATCACACTTTGAATAAGCAGCATACGGTTTTATTCTTCTCTTTCTTGTCATGGTTTTTGTCTATTGTGGGCTTTGTGGATCTTTGAATGACTGCGGATCAATGTCTATATCATTGAGAACCCCCCCTAAGAGTGTCAATATTTTATCATTGGCTCATCATTGGCTTATCATTGGTGTAAATATTTTTTACAATGCAAACATTAAAAAAATGTCTACAACTCAAAGGATTTGATCCCTTTCATGGTTGATAGCTTTGCTAACTTTGGATTTAAGAATGGCTACACCAAATTATTTTCATTTTTTGTGTGTGTAGGGATTTGAAGAATGGCCAAGTGGGAGACTATCAATGAGTTGGATGTCGAAGAACCAGAGGATATGATGGAATTTTCAGCGGAAGACTTGACATGGAAAGATGTTTTGGGGGACCAAGTCGCAGTTGTTCCATATTGTAGAATTGAGGACTTTATAAGTGGGGAGCAATTGAGGGAAGGTGCACCTACTAAATTTGTTGTTAAAACTAGAAGAAATATAAAAGAGGAGGACATCATAGAGGCTAACTTTGGAACATATCTAGAGTATGCTCTGTGAGTCTCTATACATTTTTTCCAATATGTGTATAAGATTTTGATTCAAAGTTCAATATGTCAAATATGCATAAATATTTGATCTAATTTGTTGTAAATTTTTCATGTATAGTTATTGGTGTGCATATGGTCCACAATCAACACAGACCATTGCTATGAGTGTGGTAGAACAACCAAAGACAAAATGTTTTCTATGTGAAAGCATTAAAGTTGGTTTCTAATGTCACTTCATTGTCGATGACTTTATCTTAGACCAAATGATGCTCTTATAATATATACTGCATGTAGGCATGTTGATAAACACAAAGTTGTCTGTCATGGAAATGTTGTAGTAGGTAGGCCTCAAAAATTCAATTATGCAACACATTAAACCAAGGACATACGAGCTAGTGTCCAAGATTTGATTCAAAAGGGTTTTAATAGTTTCAATGATATGAGACCAGGTCATCTCTGATGTGAAGCATAGGTCTAGTGAGTTGTTCACAGGGGTATCTCGAGATGCATTTATGACAAGACAAGATATCTTAAACATTTACAATGATACGAAAAGGAGAGAATATGTGAAGGATGATAGTGATCCAAAGAGTGTGGAATGTTGGTTCAATGAGTGCCCAAAAGCTTTTTTTTTGACCAAAAACATGATGTTGTTCAAAACATCCCTTTTATCATAGACATACAAACATGGTGGATGCGGTCGATGATGGTTAAACATTCACACAACAATATCATATCAATGGACTCCACCTTCAACACAAACAAGTATGGGGTGAGTACATATATCTCATAAATTCTATTCATTTCGTTGCCTGTATTATATATACTTATGATCATGTATTGTTTGTTACAATATAGTATCAACTCTACACTTTAATGGTTTTTGACGAACACCGCAATGAGATTCTAGTAGCTTGGGTGATTTCATCACGTAATACTGCAAATGATATTTGTAGATAGACATTGTCATTATTTGCAATTGGAATAAAAGAACGTCTCAATTGGCATGCCCAAGATTTCATCATAGATGATGCTGCAGTTGAAATTGGGGAATTAAGGCGACGTGTTAATTTTTTCAAAGAGATATGCCAGATTGATGTTTCTGTATATCATATTTTAATGTTACATTATTTCAAGACTTGCACCAACTATACAATATTATTATGTGTATGGCATGTCTGTCGAGTGTGGTTGAAGAATGTTGGAAATAAAGTCAAAGGAAGGGAAAAAAATCCGCATATTCCGTGCCTTAGAAGAAATTATGCACTCATGTCAAGATGATGGATCTATACAACATGTAGTTGTAAGGTTTCTTGATGAATTCAATGAACATAAGAGGTTTATAGAGTATTTTAGAACCACTTGGTTAGCCAACGATAAAATATGTAAGTTTTTTTGAAGTTGATTTTTATGACTATATTCTATGATGTCATAATTTTAGTTATTACTTCATATCTAATGTATATATATATTTTTCCATATATGTGGGAAAAAGCGTATAGAAGTTTTCCACATTCCAAACAAGACACAGATAATGCAATTGAATCTTACCATGGTTATATAAAACAAAGGTAACTGTGCAAGAAGAAAAATGCATGCCATAGATGAGTTGATTGGTTAGTTTATGTGTTGTTGACTATGGTTGAACTATATTACATCCATATGCAAGGTTTAAAAGAGGCTGGGTTTGTGCGACCTAGAAAATATGAGAAACAATTGAATGCTTCTAAGTGTAGAGCAAACCAAATTCCAAATGAAGATTGCGTTTGTTGATAAAAGTAAAAATGAATGTCAGGTTCATAGCGAAAATAAAAATAGTCGTGACACTTGGTATAATGTCATCTATAAAGGGTCAACTCTACACTTCTGTAATTGTGATTGGGCCATAAATGGAAATGTTTGTAAACATGTGTTGAAATTTGAGATGCTAGTGAGTAACAATGTTTTAAGAGATAATACATTGTCAAATGTCTCTAATTCTATTTTCGAAAGGCCTAGAATTTTAGTTGACTGAAATGAAACACTTGAATTTCAGTTGACTGAAATGAAACACCTGTAAGCAGCCTAGAAATTGAAACAAAGCTTCCATTCTGCTTTAATTCTCCTCCCAATATCAATTGTCACATTGAAATAAAAACCGATGATATAGACAAATTCTCACATCACGTTGAATCATCCATTGTAACATCAGATAGTGCCTTACTTGAGGATGATGAAATGAAATTTGTTATTTCATCATTTCATGAAGAATTGAGGAGTTTATCATCCATAGTGCCTACTAATTTGGAGTAGGCATATGCACCGAGGAACCTAGAAGCCAATGCACACCAAGAGTTCAATAAAATGTTTTTTTAGTACTATAACTCCATCCAAGATCACTACCAAGAGACGACACAGTTTTTTGAGTCCAATAAATAAAAAGAAGAAATGTGGTCGTGATTTAAAATAAAAAAAAGATAAACCATAGTTTGAAAAAGTTGGTGTTATACCCAAATCCTATCACCATCATGTGATAAGATCTCTAACACCTTCATTTTCCATCAATCCTAAAATTGAAGTGAAAACAGTGCTCCAGATGTTGATCCTACATATAAGACTCTGGCACCGCTCTTACCCTTAAGGTTATAAGCGATACCTTATACAACACCACCTGAGTTATGTGGAAGACAAGCGGTTCCACCACCTTTAACCTTTTTTTTTTGGAATGGTTCTCACCTTGCATTGCTCTGTCATAAGGGAGTATAAGTGATTCCCTTGGTAAAAAGTGAAAAAGGAGGTTTCAAGAAGCTTCTAGAACAAAAGCTTCGTGGCTAGACTTATCCCTACTCACCCGGGTTAGTCAAGCTTGAGATCCATGCTTTGGGGATCTCATGGCCACCTCACCCACCTACTTATTAACCATTCCTATCCCTTTGAGCCCTATAAAACCAGGCTCATACTCCATGGTTGAGGGGAGAAGGAAAGAGTAAAGTTATGCTATTGAATTAACATCCTGGCCTAATCCATTAGAGAGCATAGAGGAACAAGTTGGAGCTATCGGGGATGAGATGTTAGTCTTGTGAAGGAGTGCATCGACACTAAGGCAAAAGGTTGTAAGCTCTTTCATTCATCTATTAATGCAAAGTTGGTTCCTTTCCCATGTATCTATTGTGTTATAATCTCACATGTGTATTATCAGATTCCTTAGTCACTGATATGGATCTATGGATAGTTTTATGGTATCTTTGATGTTGTCGTGTGTTTGATGTGTTTATGCAGGTCTTCCATCAGAGATCCTATTCCAGACACCTATAGTTTCTAGGGAAAGTCTTCCAAACTAGTTGTAACTCATTTGTTCTAGATCTGAACCATTCAGACCAAAGGAACAACTTCTGTCCGCAGAAGGTGCGATATTCCTGATAACAAATTTGGCGACTCCACTGGGGAGAATACAAGCTTTAGTTGATCTGATCTTCCTCAGTCTTCGAACACTTGTCCGAATCAAAGTTCTAGTCTTCAATCTTTTCAATCATATCTACCATCTGATTTAGTTAGGATTTGAGTTGATATCATCAGATCTCTTCAGAGATGAGCCATCCTAACCTTCTATGCTCTTTATTAATGTTGATTTGTCTTTTTTGATGCTGGTTTGCCAAGGTTTAACTTTGTTTTTTCACCTTTATTGTGTTTTGGACATTTATAGGAACCATGTATGTGCAGTGGGAAATAAGCGGTGCCACCTCCTGTGCGCAGTTAACAGGAAGCGGTGCCACCACCTGTGAGCAGTCAGCAGGAAGCAGTGCCACCCCCTATGAGCAGTTACCAGGAAGCGGTGCCTCCTCAGAACCGCTCTGTCAACAACCGTCTAGAAGCAGTTCCTGGTAGGATTTTTAGTCACTATTTGATTTCAAAATTTGGTTGTTGTCTATTGATTTTTGAGTGTTTTTTGGCTTACTTTTTTATGAAAATGAAGTGTATTTTCATGGGTATGTTTTGGTTTGTTTTGGACTTGGAATACACGAGTGATCCATGTTGTTTTGACTCTTTCTTGGCTTGGGGTTATTTTTGTTTCCTTTTGCATGCTGAGTTTTTCAGTGCTTGGTAGGAGAGATTGGTTCTTCGTTTCCTTTTCTGCTCCAAAGAGAAGTTTTACTTTTCTCTCTCCTTTGCTTTATTCGCAAGTGTGTTAAATGATTTTCTTCTTGTTTTGTGCATGATTGTTTGAAATTCTGGATCTTACTTTCATTAAGAAGAAATATCTGTTTTCAGCTTTGCATGCATTAGAGTTAGATTTGTTTGGAAACGTTAGTGAATCATCTTTCCATTAAGTTTTTATGAAACTTTTTCAAGCATGAAAAGATAGGAAACATTTCTGGTTTATTTATATTAGATGTTCTCTAGATCTTTTTTTAATTACATTAGAGATTGTTTGGGGTGCATTGATATTTTTCTTTTTGTTTGAAAAGATAGAATTGCATTTGCATTTGGGTGTGCATTTTTGGGAAGAAAAGTAAATCTCTCTCCCTCTCTTAGGTAGAAATTCATTGAAGAGTAAAACTTGCATTATCATATAGATTAGTGTGCATCTTCTTTAATTTCAAGTTTTCACTCCATGGTTCCACCTAACCGCACAAGATAAAATTAACCGTTGGTACTAGGTTAAAAATGTTAGCAATATGAGTGATAAGTTAGTGACATGTTCGAGCATCATAAAATGTAGGATCTTTCGTTACTTTGTCCACACTACAACCTGGAACTCGTGTGGTTCTTCCATGTACCGTCGGTATATCGAATGACCTTTCACGTACCCTTGAGGTATATAGAAAGGTACTTCACGTACTTGATTGTATATTGGAAGGAACCTTGTGAACGGTTGTGCATTAGACAACACTACTACCGATTTGAGCTCCCACGTACCTAGCGTATATCGGGAGACCCTTTTAGGAATCCTCAAACCATCTGAGTTATCCTTTTGGCCTGTCCTGTGAAGTTCCTGACTCTTATCCACTCCTTTCACATGTTTTCTTGTTGCTTTTAGTTTGAGTGGTGCTTTCTTGTGTGTGGTAGTTAGGGGGTTTTAGAGAGTTTAGAGATGGAATCCCCATCTGGGACTACCAATCAAGAGGTCCCTTTCCAAGGTGTACGCTTTGTATTCCCTCCAAGTGAAGGTATTGGTCCTCCCTTTATTGCCACTCTAAATCTTCCTGGGTTAACTATAGGATTACCGGTCTGGTTATTTAATCTGGTAATTCCTGTTACACCTAATGTCTCAAATGTCACCTCTCCTCCGAGAGAGGATCAACCTCAACCTAATCCTGCTTTTTCTTCGCCAGTTGTGGCTTGCTCCCTTTCTTCTTCTTTGCTTGACCAAAGCTCTATGGTTAGTAGTCAGGTGGATAAGAAGAAGAAGAAAGGGAAGAGTAAGAAGAAGAAGGATAAGCAAGAGAAAAAGCAACAAACATCTGCACTTGATGGTGCTCGTTCTAAGAGAATGCCCGAGAAACCCAAGTTCCCTTGTAAGCTTTGCAAGGGGGACCACCTTCTTAAGGAGTGTCCCGGTCTCTCTCGTGTACAAGAAGAGTGGTTTAAAAAGTCCAAACCGTATGTGTCATCAACCTTTGATCATCATGTTGATGATACTCCCTCAACCAGTGACCCATTGGTAAAAGGTCGTAAAGGTAAAGTCTTGTATCCATGTTTGATATGCAAGGCTATGCATCGTACTTTTCTTTGTCCAAGCATGGATGAAGCTTCTAAGTTGTTGGAAGATATTACTGTTCCTCATCAACAACTTCTAACAGGTTATCATAAGCTGTCTCTTGAACCCCCACTGGTGTACCAAGTGGTCGATTCGGTTTCATCCGTAGTAAATCCCACTCTTCCTTTGAAGAGAGAGGCTAAAATGGTCAATTCAGATTTATCTGTGGTTGATCCCACTCTTATTTTAAAGAGTGAAGTTAAAGTGGTCAAGTCGATGTCATCTCCACCTGATCCCACTCTTTCATCAGAGAGTGTTAAGACTGAAGTAGTCGCTTTGACCAATTCTTCGTCTTGTTCTTCTCTTCAAGTAGAGAATGAACTGAAACCTGCTGAAGTTTTCATGCTTCGTTCTAATTGTTCTCGACAAGAGGAAATTTTGTCTGTTTCAACAGAACCCTCTCCAAGTATTGAGGTTATTTCCTTTGATTGGAGTAACCTAACAGAGCCTCGTATTCATTTGAGTGTTCCTTTCCAGATAGTTGTGAATGTTACCGCTAGGCGGATGCTTCACACTATTGTTGACGAAGGGGATTCTGTTAGCATTCTATCCTTAACTGCTTGGAAATATTTAGGTTCACCTCAGCTTGTGCTAGCCACCGATCAGATACTGGATTTTAATTGAAGACCTACTACACCTTTAGGGATCCTTCCTCATTTTCCTATTACGTTAGGAGGGAAAAATGTCTGTATTGATGTTATGGTTGTCTAAGGTCCTTTAGATTTCAATCTGCTCCTTGGACGTGATTATGTTTACGCCATGAATACTGTAGTGTCCACACTCTTTAGAGTTATGCATTTCCCCCATGATGGGAATATTGTGACCATTGATCAGCTTTCCTTTGTTACACCTAACCATCGCATCACTCCTAGTAATCAGACTGCCCTGAATGTGCCTCATGTTCTGGTGATTCCTTCCCCTTCTTCTAGTTAGCTTCTTCCCATCATAGGTAAAATGGGGGGCATGGCTCTAGTCTATGGACATCATAATGGAGTTAAGCCGTTGGTTTTTATGTAATGGGGGAAACCTACCAACCTATGGATATCATGTTGGGTAGGAGCAAATTAGCGAGCATAGTTATTTTTTTGTGTCAATCTCGTTAAAAATTGAAACAGCTTTGTGAGCATAGTTCCCATTCTGTGTCAAGCTCGTTAAAAAATGAAACAGATGCCTATGAACATAGTTCCCATTCTGTGTCAAGCTCGTTAAAAAAATGAAATAGATGCCTGCGAGCATAGTTCCCATTTTGTGTCAAGCTCATTAAAAAATGAAATAGATGCCTATGAGCAAAGTTCCCATTCTATGTCAAGCTCGTTAAAAAATGAAATGGATCTCCTCAAGCATAGTTTATCTTTTGGTTTCAAGCTTGCATAAAAATGAAACCATTCCTAAGCATAGTTCATTTTCTATTTCAAGCTTGTTAAAAAATGAAATAAATGTTCTTAAGCATAGTTTACCTTTTGGTTTCAAGCTTGCATAAAAATGAAACCATATTTCAAGCATAGTTATTTTCTATTTCAAGCTTGTGTAAAAATGAAATAGGCCTTTGTGAGCATAGTTCCCATTCTGTGTCAAGCTCGTTAAAAAATGAAATAGATACCATTGAGCATAGTTTATATTCTGTTTCAAGCTCGTTAAACAATGAAATTGGTTGTTTCAAGCTTGCATAAAAATGAAACCATGTCTGAGAGCATAGTTCTTCTCATGTGTCAAGCTCGTTAAAAAATGAAACAACACCTGACCATCATGTCAAGTTTTGACCATCATGTTTGTTTTATCCAAGCATAATTACCTTATGTTTCAAGCTTGTGTAAAAATGAAACAGATCCCCTTCCCTTAAGTTGAGTCTTCCCTTTAGTGTTAGAACTTGAACCTTATTTTCACCTGCCTGATTCTCGTTCTTCCTATCCCCATGGTGAACATTTTCACATTAGTAACCAAGTTTTTAGGTTGGGTATGGAAGAAGAATTGTCATACGAAACGAAGCTTGGGGGGCATATCGAACCCCTAGAAACCATGCTAGGGGTAAGATTCACTAGCAATCATGCCGGGGGAAAGCTTCCAACCTCTGTATATCATGGTACTGGTATTTTTCAAGTATAGCTTACCCATTGGTTTCGATCTTGCGTAAAAAAGAAACCAATCTTCTAGCATTCTTTCAACTGATCTTCGAGCTCGTTAAAAACAATAAGATGGTGTCGAGATTACTTTTCATTTTTCGTGCTCTAGTTAAAACATGAAAACTGGGTTGAGCTTGGTTTATCGCTTTTTCGTGATCTGGATTCAAACATGAAAAAGGTTAATAGAGTCTCCTTTAAACTCTTTTCGGACTCCCTACATACGAAAAGATTGTCGAGTACTTGTCTTCTTCATACTCGTAAAATTATTTGAAGAGTCGTCTCTCCAATGGTACGTTATCTCTTTTTTGGTTCGGATAGACTATTTATGAAAAAGGAACACTCCAGCCAATCATGACTAGAAGAGTTCTCTCAGGTATTATTTTATACTTTTTCGGGCCCTAGAGACTAAATCATATGAAAAAGGACCCTTTGGTGTTTTATTTCATCTTCGTCCAGACTCTCTAAACATGAATGATACCGAGTTTGATTTCATTGGACTCGTTAAACTAAACATTGAGAGATCCGTTTAGGGAATGAACCCTCCTTTCTCAGGTTCATAAAATGTATGAGAATGGACTTGTCTTCGTATAAGCTAAAACAAGTGTTTGTTACCCTCTTTGGACTCGTAAAAATGAAAAGAGGCACTCATCAATCATGATGAGGGAATTAAGGGAAGGGAATCATTTTGCAAATCAAATGGCAGTTATTTGTCACCTTTGAACATGGCACTTATCTGCATATCATTCAGTCAATTGGGTATTCAGCTGACTTACAAGTCAATCCACTTTCATGAGTCATGTCACTCCTTTGAGCATTTCAAAAGAATGCATTGTCCACAGTCGTATTGTGTGTCCGTCTGTTTTAGTCATGATGCCAAATATTTTTTCGTGTCGCCCTATGTTCAAAGGACGTAAGAAGTTTACCTCTGCAATTAAAACAACCTTGTGTCAGTACCTTTGAGTCAGTCCAATGGTTACATTATCTACAAAATTCCAGAACTTTGTTTCGAGTTTTGTGTCGTCGATGTGGGATTCATCATGACCCTCCTTTGACGAAACTATTCCTATCGACATCAGCTCATCATCCAGGAAATAGTCTTAGAAACAAGTTTAGTACCTTGAGATTTGTATTCCTCAATGACAGATTCTCTCGCTTTCGACACAGGTTTACATCATTGACCTTTGATCGAAATATTCCACTGGGTGTTCGACATCAAAACATCTATTCACACTCAGTAGATTGTACTAGGGCACCTTGGGAATCATTGACATCAATGGTGATCTCCCTCACACTTGTTAATGGTTCACATCATTGGCCAATAATCAAGTGGTTTCTACCATGTTCGACTTCAGAACATTGTAATCACATGGATAGAATCATACTTTGTGGAAGACGAGACGAAGACCCTGGGTATTTGTTAAGCACTCATAGCTTTCACCCCAGGTTGCGATGGAGTATATTGTATGAAGTACCAGCATGGATCCACATTTGTATGGTCATGTATATTCTCAAATTTGCGTATGTATGACATATATCTACGTTGTATATCTGGTAGATATGTCCAAGTTTGAGTCCTCTATCACATGGATCTACGTTGTATTCTAGTAGCCATGATTTTTTATTCCTCTCATGGATCTACCTTGTATTGGTCTGCAGCCATGATGAGGTTACATTTACTCATGAATCAAAGTATTGATGTATTGCATATACCCACTCGACGATACTCTCCAATCAAGCTGGCTCTTACCTCAAAGTGATAAATTGCTCTATCAAAGCTCTCACAATCGTATCCCTCTAGCCTCATGCTTTGGGGGGCATTCTGTTATACCCAAATCCTGTCACCAGCATGTGACAAGATCTCTAACACCTTCATTTTCCTTCAATCCCAAACTTGAAGTGAAAACAATGCTCCAGATGTTGTTCCTACTTATAAAACCCCAACACCGCTCTTACCCTTAAGCTTATAAGCGATACCTTATACAACACTGCTTGAGTTATGTGGAAGAGAGGCAGTGCCACCGCCTTTCACCTTTTTTTTGGCACAGTTCTCACCTTGCACTGCTCTATCATAAGGGAGTATAAGTGGTGCCCTTGGTAAAAAATGAAAAAGGAGGTTTCACGAAGCTTCTAGAACAAAAACTTCGTGGCTAGCCTTATCCCTACTCACCTGGGTTAGTTAAGCTCGAGATCCATGCTTTGAGGATCTCATGGCCACCTCACCCACCTATTTCTCAACCATTCCTATCCCTTTGAGCCCTATAAAACCATGCTCATACTCCATGGTTGAGGGGAGAAGGAAAGAGTAAAGTTATGTTGCTGAATTAACTGAATTAACATCCTGGACTAATCCATTAGAGAGGATAGAGGAGCAAGTTGGAGCTATTGGGGATTAGATGTTAGTATTGTGAAGGAGTGCATCAACACTAAGGAAAAAGATTGTAATCTCTTTCATTCATCTATTAATGAAAAGTTGGTTCCTTTCCCATATATCTGTTGTGTTATAATCTCACATGTGTATTATTGGATTCCTTAGTCACTGATATGGATCTATGGATAGTTTTCTGGTATCTTTGATGTTGTCATGTGTTTGATGTGTTTATGTAGGTCTTCCATCAAAGATCTTATTCCAGGCATCTATAGTTTCTAGGGAAAGTCTTTTGACCTAGTTGTAACTCATTTGTTTTGGATCTGAACCATTCAAACCAGAGGAACAACTTCTGTCCACAGAAGGTGCGATATTCATGATAATAGTTGGACGAATTCATGCAAAGAAAATAAGCATGAATGAACATCTGGAATCAACTTCTCCGCAACAAAGAGATATGGAGCATGCACATGACGTGCAACATTCTGTTCTACACAATACTGGTATTTAAATTTGATAGATTGTATTGTCTTACATGAAATACGATATATATACTTATCTTCAATGTAATTGAAAAAACATTAATTTTTTTACTGTCACAGCTGAAGGATCCATATCTGGCAATGTTAAAAGCTGCAGGGCTCGATTATTTAATGACAATATTTTCGAGAGCAACTTTATGCTTCCAAATGGAGAAAAAATAGTGGTTCCTAATAAATTCATGATTGTCCCACATTATATGTGGACTAATCATCTTATACAATGGTTAAATAACATCAAACATGTTAAAAATATGTTGTAGGTACTTTTTCTAATGATCCAGACATACCAACCAATTCAGAGACATTAGAGGAAATTTCAACTCAAAATGGGCCTCCTAAAATGAACTAATAAAATAATATTTATTAATTTTGGAGGAAGAAAAGAAAAAAACTACTTTTTTGTTTGTATTTTTGACATATCTCCCTGTGTTTTTACTCAAATTTCAATTGGGAGAGATCATTGGATGCATAATTAAATTCCGCATCCAACGAGTACCCACTCGGCATACTTTTGACGGACCCCGCTACCCCAAAAACAAGAAATACATGAAAAAATGGAATGATGATGACGGACCCAGCTACCCCAAAAACAAGAAATACATGAAAAAATGGAATGATGATGTCATCATTCCATTTTTTCATGTATTTCTTGTTTTTGGGGTAGCGAGGTCCATCAAAAGTATGCCGAGTGGGTACTCGTTGGATTCCACATCCAACGAGCTCTCCTGATCGAAATTTGAGTAAAAACACAGGGAGATATGTCAAAAATACAAAGAAAAAAGTAGTTTTTTTTATGATACCTATCCCCAAATTTATATTAAAAAAGTGTTTAAGACCTATACGGTATTTCAAATTTAAAGAAATTTCATTGGCTAACACATGATGACATGGAATTTGAATAAAAGTTAAAAGGCCCATTTTGAGTTGAAATTTCCTCTAATGTTCCAACCTTCCAGTTAATTCCACACTTGAACATATGATCTATTCTCAAGGTAAATTACTTTAAAGTAGTTGATATTAGAAAATATTTTGTTGGGATTAAGTTATGTTATCATCATTAACTCGTTGATACTGCAATTTTAACTTGTTTTACCTAGATGTGGTATATTTGTGGACATCATGTGACCTAGGACGAATACTTGAGCTAAAATAGTTTATAAGGTTTCCATTCTCTCAATTTGTTCTATTCTCCCAATAGTTTTAAATACCATCAATATATATATATGTACACGACTAACTTGTTCCTGTTTTCTGCAGCTGGGGCATGCATTTCCTAAATAGTTCATACATACATTCAAGGACGGGAAGTTTGTAACTTGCACCATCCCGCATTCAGTTGGTTGAATGACTTAAGCACCTTCACTCGTTCACCCATTTTTGATGGATCAACCAAATGTACTAGGAAAACATATTTGCTCAGCTTCCTATTTTACTATTCTTGCCTTTTTAGAATTAGTTAGCAGATTGGTGAAGGTTTATTGGATCTGAACCAAATTTGGTTCATGAAACAAATTGTATATATGTATGTGAGCCTACGAGGCATAAGTGCATGGCCAATCAAGAAGAAATCATTCCTAGATAGATGATTGTGTTAGTATTAGACCTACGGGGTTCAAAACATAGGTTTTGTAACAAATTGTAAATATACAGGGTTCTTACGTTTGAATGGGAAAAGACAATTATGTGTGTCTCTATGTAAACAATAGGAATTCTGTTAAATGATCAATGGAAGAGAAATTCTCTCTGTATTTCCATATGTGAATGCATTTAGGTGTGATATGTCAATATGTGAATTATAGCTGAATAATCGCTGAAAGATGGATATTCGTGTCTTGGAATAGAATAAAATCAAGAATGATGTTGATTGATCGATTCTCTGACCAATCGAATGCGAATTCATATAGTTAGAGAAATTTCATCATCTATGCATATGACAATGTGTTTATTTATGTGTAGGTATGGATGCCTGGCTGATATTATAGTAGAAGCAGATCAACGAATGAGATTGATTCCAAAATAGAATTTGCTCGAGATCTAATCATTAATTCAACAATCTGAGAAGGAGGAAGCACGAACGGTCAAGATCATGATTGGGGAAGATTGTCACTAGGGAAAGAATTCACAAAGAGAACATGTGTGGGAGATAAGAAGTCTGCAAAGTAAAGCAAAGCCCAACATTGATCACAAATTGATGGATAGGGAAGAATCCGTAAGAGATCAACAGTCGAGAATGGGTTCCACAAGGCCAAGGTAAGAGCTTGTTAAAGAGGAGGGAAAAATAAATTGTGGAAGAAATGTTTTAGAAGATCGACCCGCAATCTGAAATGCGCAATTGGGGACATGAAGTGTTAGCACCATTTTTGGGCTAAATAGTTGGCAAGGGATTTGGCCAGTAAATGGAGGAATAAGGTTTGTAAATTTTCTTATCATATGACCTTGATAAATGCTAATGAGATTCTGTAGGTATTTTAAAGGATCATTTCTAAGTTGGAAATACAAAACAATTGGAAATTTCCAATTTTCAGCTTTGCTAATAAATAAGAATGAAGAAATCTGCTCTAGGTTAAATGGTGACAATAAATGAACGAACTGGACGTACAACAAAAAAATCAAAGGCTAAAAATAATTTTCGCCCAGGGAAAGTCGGGAGAGAAAAAGCAGAAAGACAAGTTTTGGAGGTGAAAATTGGTAAACCCGACTTCCGCTTTCCACAACTTGACATTCGACAGTTCAAAGAGATTCCACACAAATCTACGGTCCAGGAAAAAGCGGGAAGAAAAATGGTGGAAATAAAAAAGCGAAAGATACAAAAGTTTGGTCATAAAGAGTTATAACTTCCACCTTCCGCTTTCCACAGTCCGAGATTCGATGGCTCACAGCGCTTCTGCTAAAGATCAACGTCTCAGAAAAGAACAAGAGGGCAGAGATCGAAAAGCAGAAATACCAAAAGATTTTATCGTGAAAAGTTGAAGTCCCGCTTTTCGCTATCCGTAAGATCTACGGTAGAGAGAGCTTCGTCATTGATCAACAGTGCAGAAAGAAAGGGGCGGAAAGAGAAGAGGATAAGTTTCAGTGACTAAAGTTAGAGGATCCGTGTTTCTCTTTCCGCTAAAGGTGGAAGCGAAAAAAGTAAAGTTTCGGGTTGCAAAAATTGGAAAACTCGACTTCCGCTTTCCGTAGCTCGCATCTTTACGTCAGATCAACAGATCGAAGAATGTCTACCAAATATTGATGGTGCGGAAAAGGGGAACATGTGCACGAGGTAAGAATACTTCTTGATATGCGAAACTTGATAAGACCCGCATATTTCAATGGCTAGGATTGAGGATGGGTTAATATCAATGACAATTAGGTATTTCGCGATCCTAAATTGTAGGAAGATATCAGATATCTGCCATCGCGAAATCTTATAAAATATTCATACTTCAATGGTTGGGATCAACGCTCAATCCAGATCTACGGTGGGTATGCATTTTGCAGCCAAAACATGCACAAGAGATAAAATATTTTGGGGCCGCGAAATCCTGTAGACCCCGCACTTTTGAATGACAGGGATCTAAGCGAATTTTTGATCTATGGCCCACATTAATTTCGCAATGGGAACAAGCATGAAGTTTATCAAGTTGGCAGATTGTGAGATTGACTAAAGGATGCATCGCTGGACGACTAAGATGTCCCTTAGATTAAGATCTACGACCGAGGTTTATTTTGTAGGTGGAAGAAGCAAGGATGAAGAAAATCATGGAAGACTATTTGGAGAAGTTCTGACTGTCATTTTCAGCAAGAGAGCCCGAGTCCCTGTTGTCGAAATTCCCAAATTAATCCACCATGTGCATCCCAACATGCTTTCCTAATCTGTTGTGTGATCATGTAAAATATGCCACCTCATGGAATTTGTAAGGATTTTGATTCCCATGTTGTAACTGAATTTGAATATGTTTCGAGGTTGGTCTCGGGAGCCTATGATACTATAAATATGCCCTCAATAGAGGAATATGAGGTTGGAACCTGTGAGGTTATAGGTTATGTATTTTGATATCTTCCCTTAATAAAAAATGACAGAGCTAAATGCTGGCATGTTTCTGCAAATATTCCTGTGTATTTTGTAGTTACAGTCTGTAATTTCCTTTATTATGTGCATGTCTTCCTGTTAAACTTGCCATTATTTTTTCTTTCATATCTAGAACGAGTGTGTAATAGTTCAGAATTCATACATGTTTATGCTCTGGATATTGTTTTAGATATCCACAAACCCTTCCAACCAAAGTGTTGCAGCTGCAACTGTTTTTCCCCAAATTTCTTAAATTTCAAGCCCCTCCTCATGATGTCGCATTGTTGGATCCTTTGAAGTTTTGGCCGGTTTAATTTTGAATGATTTTGCAGACTGATTTTCAGCTGTTTTTAAGGATTGCGTGCATTTGGATTTTGTGATTGATCGCAGATGGGTGTTTGGTTCACTAGCTGATGATGTCGGATCTTTTATTTTTCGAGTCCACGGTTTGGAAGTGAAATTGGTTTTTTAACCTCTGCTGATTTTCTTTTAAAAGATTTCAGACACCTAAGTTTTCTGTTAAATCAGGCGTCACACCATGATAAATCGGCTGCTTTTGTCCTTTTCCCTTTCGCCGTTGCGGCTCCCGAAGCAGTTTAGCACCCGAAGTCCGAATCGTCCCGACTGCCGATGCGTGTTGTTTCTTGTTTTCCTTTCCGCCGTTGCGGCTGGGAAAGTCTTTTGACTTCCGATGTAATGTCTTCCGACGTTTGCTCAAGCTTTTCCCGCCCGCGTTTTGGATGTCTCTAGCTCTTGTCCCTTCCACCGTCGCGGCTCTCAAAGTCCTTTAGCTGCTGAAGGGTGAAGCCATCCGATCTCCGATTGAGTTTCCTCCCATCGTCGCTTGCCCGCAGTTTTTACCTTTCCGCCGTTGCGGCTGGGAAATTCCTTCTGCTTCCGATGTCTAAACCATCCGACTTCCAATTTTTAAAGTTTCCCGCCCTCCCGTCGCATGCCTGGAGCTTTTACTTTTTCGCCGTTGCGGCCGGAAAAAGCCGTTTGGCTTCCGATGCTGGTTTCCTCCCTTCTTCCGCCGTTGGTATTGCTATCGCAAGGCTGTAGGAAGACAAGGTAGTATGGTCGGCACTTGTATAATGACAGTGGTGCACTGGGTCGTTTTTCTTGTGGATTAGCTGCTCAATTTCAACGTTTAAAACGCCAATCCTATGAATGATGCATTTTGGTTTATTTGCAGGTGGACTCAAGAGATTGGTCAGACTACCAAGATACGAAGGTGTTGCTAGACATTGTAGCTCAGGTCGAACTGTGGTCAGAAGGCGACAAGGGCAATGGCCCAAAAGAGCTATCAGTTACGAAATAGCTCATGGACGCATAACAGACAACATAGGGGAATATGAAGCGTTGAGGAACTGAAGAGTCAGACGTTTGGGAAGCATCCCAAGCAGTCTGTAGTGGTAGTTTAAATATTTGAAAGAAATACTTAGAAGGGGTTTTTCCCTCGAAAATTTGTAAACCCTTTGTGGCTTGTAAGAGGAACTACTTCGTTTTACAATCAGAAACTGCAATTTTTGCCTGCTGGAGAAAGCGAAATGTGGAATGTATCAACATGATTAAATGAACAATGTTGAAGGGGAACTATTTCATTTTCAACTGTGTTTCATTAACTGTGAGAGTGTTTGATTTCCTGAACCTATGTTCTTGTTGAATGTTCTTTAGTATATTTTTGTGATGTTTTCCACTGTGAGTAATAAGTGTTCATAAAACGATTGGCTATCTGGTTGTTAAATATCTGTAATTGTTCATGTGTTTTGAAAGAAGTATCAACTATCTGTAAATTTTCATAATGCATGTGCAAAATGTATTACTCACCAATAAATGATAATTCTACTCCCTAGGGATAGTTTAGGTAGTTAGTTTATTTTCTTATTGTATGTGGTTCAGATGCTAGTGAGTCTAAGACGCAAGGTCAGAACCTGCGCATCACATTGTGACTGCTCCTTGCATCTTATCACCCTGCATATTAATTAGGCACTTGCATTTCATAATCTAAGTCAAAATACAAAAACTCGGTGGACCGGGCCGCAACCAGTAAACTCTTTGTTTTGTTACTTGACCTACGGTAGCCGGACCGTAAACCGGACGGATTCCCTATACCAAACAGTCAACGGGCTAGTTGGGAACGTTGATTGGGGAGAATCCCTTACTGTTGTCGCCTGCGAATTTCTAGGCCTCAACAGTTTTGGTGCTAGAAGGAGGGCCGCCAATGTATGGCTGGCCGAGGAAACCCGTTTTCTCGAGAATATTCCACCGGTAACAGTTCTGAAAGCAGTGGGTTTCATAATCCAATTCCGGAAGAAAGAGAACATCTATATTCTGTTGGAAACGAAATTGTTAATGATCTGAGAAGACACACCAGGGCATATGTAAAGAAGATTGGAGGATTGCCAATCATCCTTGAACTACCCAGAAGAGAGTATAAAAAGAAAGATCGTCCCGAAACGGAAGGCTCAGTGTTGGTTGGAGACTGGGAAGAACTTGTAGAGATAGCCTTACAGGAAGTTGTGCTACCTTTGAATCAAGAAGGCCCAGGAAACCCTCACAGTTCCCCTGCTCACACTCCCGTTGGTTCACCTCCTCACTCTCCATCCAGACTCATGGCTGGCGTAAACGCAAACCAACCACCTAACCCACCAAATCCACCACCTGCATGGAGAGCCAGATCACCATTAAACTTGACACCTCCATTACATGACCTACCCCAAGCCTTTGACAAGATGTTGCCCAAGTTCGACCCAAATGAGAAAATACTAGTAGATGATCATCTGCAAAGTTTCTACTTGGAAATTGAAGGATTGAGGGCTGGAGAGCATGAAGATGTAGTCTGCAGACTGTTTCCACATACCCTTAAAGGAGCTGCGGCGTCATGGTACTTTGGGTTGCCTGCTAACTCTATCCCTGATTGGGATACCTTTGAAAGAATTTTCAGAAGTAAGTATGCAACTTAGAAAACTCATGCAGCCCTCATGAAAGGGTTGTGCGCCTTGAAGAAAGAAAGAAAAGAAAAGGTGCACAGTTTCACACAAAGGTTTGCAGCCTATCTCAAGAATTTCTCTGAAACGGATAGACCTTCAGACAAAGTTCTGATTGAATATTATACTTCAGCTTTAGGCACTGATTTGGCCATGTTTTCCAAAGGTAGGGCCAAGCCTACTTTGACGGAAACTTATGAAGAAGATGAAGTAGTGGAAGCTGAAAGAGAGAGTATTGAAGACTATCCAGAGCAGTCAGGAGAAAAAGGTGCAGGCAGAAAAGCCTTATTGTTTACTAATCCTAAAGAAGAGAAATCGCCAGATATTGAAAATATGGCCAAAATGATGCAGAAGATTTCCAACAAAATCATAGACTTGGAGAAAGAGAAGGAAGCACCAAAGTTCTATAAGCCATATTATAAGAAAAGAGAGAACAACAATCAGTCTCAACCTCCTCCGCACAATACAGCATCCATGAATTTAACAGAGATAGGGATGGAGAATTTTTTCACTTTCCACCAACAACAACACTCTGAAAAGAGTTGTCCGCAATGGATAAATTCAATGACGTTGGTCATGAATCAGATGTTGGATTCTAGATTAACAGAAGAAGAAGATGAAGAAAGAAAAGAGAATTCTGATTCTACATCTGTGAAAGAACAGGAAGAAGAAACCATGGCTTTATGGAATTCTGTCTCGTTATTTGATGCTGAAGAGGAAAAGACTTAGGGGTACAAGGACGTTATGGAAACCAACGTAGCCACAAGGAGCCAAGGGACGGTCAAGGAAGACAGTCTTATACTCCCAAAGATTAAGAGGCTGCAGAGAAATGTTAAGAAGAAATTTCAAAATAAATCCTTGGCTGATAAGATTCCAGAATTCGCCATTACTAGCCAAGATCCTAAGCAGAATGAGGCGCGGGCCAAGCCAAGAGAAGAAAATGCTGATAAACCCCATCCCATTGAGCAGCCGATGGATTATGACATAGTGGAGGATTTAAAAAAGGTAAAAGAAAATGTGCCACTATTTGAAATGTGTAAAGTGCCGCAGCAAAAAGAGAGACTGTTGAAAGCACTTGAAGCATCAGATGAGAAACTGCCTATGGATAATCAACCTCAGGAAGAAGAAGAAATTGGAGAAACCAGCGTTGGAGGTAAGTCTAAAAGAAAAAATCCACCGTTCCTCCTCACCTTTGAAATTTTTAATCATAACGTGCACAATTGTCTGGTAGAATCAGGGGCATCAGTTAATGTCATGCCCATATCAGTATGTAAGAAGATAAATGGACAGCCTAAGCCATCCACGTGGAGGGTGGTTCAGTTGGATAGGACAGATGTTAAGGTAATTGGTGAGCTGGAAGATGTCCTAGTCCGTCTGGCATCTAATGACAAATTTTGCCAAGTTATTAACATCGTAGTGGTTGATATACCAGACGCTTACGGTCTTGTCCTGAGCAGAGATTGGTCGGCCAAATTAAATGGATATTTCGCCTCAGATTGGTCCCATCTTTGGTTTCCATACAAAGGGAGTCCAAACCAGATTAAGATTCTAAGAGAGCCTCACATGAAGCACAATGTTACTCAGCTAGAGGAGAAGAATGTACCAGTGGATTCTGTACTGGGAAACTATTTTATCGAGTTGGAACCAGGGAATTATCAAGCGGAAGAAACCAACAACACATCTGACACTTAGCCTAATCTCCTTCTATTCTCACAAGCTGATGAGATTGACTGTAATATAGTAAGCTTAGCAGTAGGATTAGATTTACCTTCAGTAGTTAGTGATTTTTGGATTTTGTTTTTTGATGGCTCTAAGACATTAGAAGGGTTAGGGGCTCGCTGTGTCCTGATCGAACCATAGAAGAATAAACATTTCCTTTCATGTAGATTAGAGTTTGAGTGTACTAATAATACATCTGAGTATGAAGCACTGGTGCAGGGACTAAATAAGGCAATTGAATTAAAGGTAAGTAATTTAAAAGTTTTTGGAGATTCTAAAATTATTGTGAAACAAATCCGGAATCAGATACATTGTGTTTCCCCTCACTTAAAGGCTTACCAGAATGAGGTATGGGATTTACTTAAATATTTTAATGCATTCAACATTATTTCAATTCCAAGAATTAAAAACGCAGCTGCTGATCTGTTGGCCACATCCACCGCTAGACTCATACCCACTAATAATCGGTGTTCTGTCGAACTGCTTTTCAGGCCTTCGGTACCGGATATGATCACCAACTTGTGAGTGTTCGACAATGATCAGCAGATCATAGAATGTTTGACAAATGACGAGGTGTTTAAAGGAGTGATCATAGATGATGAAGAGCATCAGGCCGAGATGAAATATGACAATTTCATTCCTAAAGGTGTTAGAACGTTAGAAAAAATGTTTGATTTAAATGAAAAGTTCAGAAGACCAGCCAACGTGAAGACCCATAGCTCATCTCTACAGTTCGATCTGATAAATTTAGGAACTGAGACGAATCCCAAATTTGTAAATCTCGGCAAGTGTTGTTCACCATCAGAAAGGGATAAGTTCGTCAGTCTGTTCAAACAATATAAAGATGTCTTTTCCTGGACGTACGAAGATTTAAAAACATACGATACCAGCATCATCAAGCACATTGTTCCCATCAAAGCCGGAGTCAAACCATATCAGCA